>JAMKCH010011715.1:0-29773 GCA_023653785.1 Ophioderma brevispina
ATACACCTGAGCCCCGGATGGACTTGCGCGCTGAGGGTTCTCCTCACAGTAAGGGGCAAGCCCATCTAAAGGCCCGTTGAGTCTCTTTGGACATCTGCATCCAGTGCGCTAATTCCAAGATGTCTTCCAGACAAAACGACAGTCTCCCGCACTTCAGAGCGTGGCCGGCACAGATGCCGAACAAAAGAGGGCATGAGACGCTCCCCTGGGCATTCCATCCCTAGCCCACATATACCACAACCAAGCACATGTGTGTTGAAGTATGTTAGGAATTTCTGTAACAAACTGATGTGGATGCATTTGGGTTGCGTCTCTACGCGTGGCCCTCCACGTATCATATCATGTCGAGTTTCATGCGTTGTATATCGAGTTTACCCCCTATATGTCGAGTTTACGCGCTGCCTATCCAGTTTTGGACTCTAATATGCCGAGTTTTCATAATCATGTCAGAAATAACTCATGCCAGAATAAATCATGTCCATAATAGCATGCCAGTTGAAAACTCTTTTCTCAACATAGCAAACTCGACATGATTTTTTTCTCACATGATCAAACTCGACTGATTTTTTTCTAACATGAGCAAACTCGACATGATTTTTTTCTCAACATGACAAACTCAGCATATTCTTTTTTTTACACATACACCAAAAAATCATGGTCGAGTTTTCCCTCATGTTGAGAAAAAATCATGTCGCGATTTGAACTGGACATGATTTATGTCAAACTCACCATATAGAGAGCAAAACTCGATGTATAGAGGGCAAACTGGACAATAGCGCTGTAACTCGAAAAATAACGCTGCACACTCGACATCTGGCGAGGAAAACTCATACACAGCGCGTGAACTCGAATGCGCGGGAAAACTCGTCTTGATTTGATACGTGGAGCGTGCCATACTACGCGTACACTCCTTGCCTAAGCTCTCACAACGGCATAGTAAAAAGCTTGTTGCTTCACTTAGTAATCCGTCAATACATCAAGACTTTAAAGAAACCATGGTAATGCTGTTTTCATGTGATCAGTGAATAAGGTAGCTGTGTTGTGGGTCTAGTGTATAGTAAGCCATAGACCATTTTTACATAACGCGCGGCCTTCTATATATACACTTGAAGGCTAACTACTTATTTTTAATTGTTTACTTTACCTCAAACTAGTCCACAGGTGCATGACAAAGTATATAATTAGGTGACACCAGCTTTTGCCTGTAAAGAGGCATTAAGGGTGTAATACACGGTGTTTCATTGTTTTTGGTGCCATTTTGAAATATGACGCCCGCTAGAGGCAGGTTAAGCATGCCAAAGGTGTTCAACTATTCCTTGGTGTGTTTTTTGGTGCGACCTACGTAACACATAGTGATGAATTTGGATCACAAATTAATATATATGTCAAAAAAGGGCATAAAGTGAGATATTGGCCGCCATTTTGAATAAAAGCTCCCTCACTCGTTAACCCAGGATGGGGATTTTTGGCAGACAACCTGATTTCATTAGCTAATGTATAAGGTTTCCAAAAATAGTGGCTCTCCAAAAATCCGGGGGGGGGGGGTGCAGGGTTTCTGTTATGGGCTCATGACCTAATATATTTTGGAGGTCAAACAATGCAAGCTCGCCTGGAGTGGTGGTCCATGTGTTATACAATCTTTGGCACCTGGTGTTAGTTGCCATATATTTGGAGGGCAAAAAATGGAAGGTGTTCCAGAGTAAGTAGCATCTGTGGAGGTCCGTCTTCTAGTGTTAGTAACCATGATCTTTGGAGGTCAATCAATGCACTCTCCTGGAATGTGGTCCCAGTGTTAGCCAAGCTTTAAGTCATGATTCTAGTGTTAGTGCCACTTTGGAGTTCAGACAACGCACTCCCCTGAAATGTGGTCTAGGTGATCCATGTGTTATTAGCACTATCTTTGAGGTCTCAGTGTAGTGGCCATCTTTTGGATTCAACATGCACTCACCTGAATATGGTCCAGGTGTTGTTGACCACTCTGGAGGTCATGCTCCTGGTGTTAGTGGCCATTTTGGAATTCAACAATGCACTCACCTTTGAATGTGGTCCAGGTGTAAGTGACCTTCTTTGGAGGTCAGGATCCATGTGTATTTGGAGGTTAAAACAATGCACTCATGGGAATGTGGTCTAGATGTTAGTAGCAATCTTTGGAGGTCATGCTCTGGTGTTAGTGGAACCATATATTGGAGGTCATACACACATGGCACCTCACCTGGAATATCAATACGCGAGTCCAGATGTGAGTAGCAATCTTTGCAGGTCATCAGGCGCGGATCTAGGGAGGGGCCTGAGGGGGCGCGCGCCTCCCGGTAATTCTGCAAAATCAGCCCATTTTGGACAAGTTTTAAGCCTTCAGCCCCCCCCCAGTAATTTTGACGTTTTTCAAATCCTGGATCACCCGCCCCCCTGGCATTGTTTGGTGTATCAACCATATATTTGGAGGTCAAACAATGCACTCACCTGGAATATGGTCCAGATGTTATAGGCAATCTTTGCGTCATCAGGCTGGCGGTCTAGGTAGGGTCCTAGTGGGCGCGCGCCTCCCGGTATTCTGCAAAATCAGCCCATTTTGGACAAGTTTTCAGTCCCCCCCCCCTTCAGCCCCCCAGTAATTTTGACGTTTTTCAAATCCTGGATCCGCCCCTGGTCATTGTTTCTGGTGTTACAACCATAATTTGAGGTCAAACAATGCACCACCTGGATTGGGTCAGTGGTTATGAGGCAATGTTTGCTGGTCATGATTCCTAGTGTTAGTGACTCATCTTTGAATGTGGTTCCAGGTGTTCGTGGACATCTTTGGATATTAATGCCCTGTGTCCTGGAATTTGGCTTTGGGTGGGCAAAACATGTAGTCCCAGGGTTCGTAATCAATTTTTTAAGAGGTCTTCTCTCTCCTGGTGATATGGCCATAATATTTGGGAGGGCAAACCATGCACTGCACTCCACCTGGAATGTGGGCCATGTGTGTTAGTAGCAAATTTAGAGGTTAATAATTTAGAGGTTGGTAATGATTCTAGTGTTAGTGGCCATCTTTGGAGTTCAGACCAACGCAATCACCTGAAATGTTGGTCTTAGGTGATCCATGTGTTATTAGCAACTTTGGAGGTCATATTCCCATTGGTAGTGGCCCTCTTTGGAATTTCAAACAATGCACTCAAATGGAATGTGGTCCTGGTGTTAGTGATCATCTTGGGTGTGGTCATGCTCTGGTCGTTAGGGGCAATTTTTGGCGTTCAAACAATGCACTCACCTGGAATGTTGTCCAGGTGTTAGTGAATGGTAATGTCCTTGCAAGGATGGCCCAGGTGCAAAGCAGGTCGGTATTTGTTAGCAGATTCCAATTCCTTCTCCACCTACCCCACACTAGCTACCATCACCTTACCACTAAACCAAAGTACAGGACACCACTACTGTGAGGTTAACAGTATCAACTTTGTTATGATGTGCTGTGATGATAATTATTAAATTTTACCCAAGTTTTGCAAAGATATTTAGTGTGGGAGATGTCTGAGAGATGTGAGAAGGGTGTGGCGGGGATGGGGGAAAAGGAGGAAAAAGGTGTGTGATTTGAGGTGGACTTGGGGAAGAGTTCAGTAACTGGGGAAGGGTTCGTTAGTGGGGGGGGGGCGGGGGAGGATGCGAGGTGGCTATGACAGCTAGAGTTAGGTATGGGTGGGTGAAGTTTAGGGAATGTGGAGAGTGGTTGCAAGGGAAGAGATATCATTTGAAGAGGAAAAGATGGTGTATAAGAGTGTTGCGATCAGTGATGCTGTATGGCAAGTGGGACATGGTGTTTGAGCGAACATGAGATGGGCAGGGATATTCTGAGGACCGACAGAGCAATGATGCGAGTGATGTGTGGTGTGAGTTGCTGGATAGATGAGGACTGAGGACTGATGCAGATGTTGGGATTGGAGGAGGCAATGGACCGTAGGTGAATAGTGTAGTGGTATTGGGCAATGTTGAAGGATGACGGGCAGGTTTTAAGAAGGCTGTTGAGCTTGAGGGGGAGGTTTGAGGAGGAGGAGGGAAGTCCAAAGAAGACATGGAAGAGCAAAGTGGAGGAGGAGGAGTGGAGGTTGGTTTGAGGAGGGGAGGCATTGAATTGGGTGAAGTGGAAGGAAGGAGGTAAGGGCGGTGCGCGAATGCAGAGGGTGAATACGGCCCCCTCATTCACAGGGACACACCGGATTAAAACTTTGGATTTACTACTACTACTTGAGAATAGTTCACTAATTTATGCTAATATTATGATCTAACCAGTGTGATTCAAAATTCAAAATGCATTGATGAATCGTAGATTAAATAAGCAATACGAAGCGGTGACTAGAGCTGAAACTGTGTTCACAGACCTTAGCCATAGAACAATTGACAATATGAACACTTGCTGACCACTGATCCAAAACTTTGTTAACAACCATATGCACTGCCCATAGGCTTGTAGCAATCTGGGAATTTTGTGACTTATTGTAGAAAACATGGTAGGTTCCTTTCCAACCATTAACAATAACAAAATTCAACTTTATTCCTAAATAAAGGTTTACAATTGTTGCTATTGAAAAATTGTAGTTTCTTTTGCCATATTTTAATTTTGACAAATAAGGTGGGTTGGAATGAGAAGTAACTCACTTTAGTCTCTCTATGATTCAGTCATAATGTACTGGAAATATCTGTGTTTTAACCTCTCCAGGTGGTGGTAACCAGACCTTTGCAAATGGGGGGGGGGGCTGACGGGGTGCCAAGGCTTTTTGTGAGGGGTCAAATTTGGTCTATCCAGACACTGTACAAAAGTCAGTTCATTTGGGGGGCTGAAGGGGGGCAGGGTTCGTTTGGGTGGGGGGGGGGGCTTACACCTAGCAGTGTGAGAACCACATTTCCAGGATTCAACATTGGTACGGTGTGAAGGGGACCATTTGAACAGATACCAACGTGTTCCAAAATGTATTATTTGAAGCACTAACATTTGTAATTGTACTAATGTAGAAAAATTTGTGCCCAATCTGAATGTCCCAATTTCCCCAAGTGCATCATGCATTTTTCTTCTAATGTGTGAAATGTGATATGTTCTATCTACGTACCCAAGACCCATCAAGAAAATTGACTGAGAGGAGACAAGCTGTCCTTAGTCATTGGGAAAGCAGGACTCCTGAAAAATCTGCTGTGCAACGAGGAGCTGACGACGACAACGCGCAGCGACAAAAATTGGTTCTTGGGTTTCTGCGATCACGTGGTTGAATTTTGTCATGGGGGTGTATATCAATCCTTGGTGGTGGGTGGACGACAGATGGGCACCAATAGATATGTTCTTTTTTACTTATTTATATTATAGTTTGTTCGCTCTAACATGAAATGTAACCTTTACTGAAGGCTTTGAGATAAAGTAGAGGTGCTGATCTAAGTGAATACAATGTGTAATTGGTATACATTACAAAATTGAAGTCTGGTTGATACGACTGATAGAAATAACCAATGGCCAGGAAAAGTTGTATTTTGTGTTATGTTGAACAAACTGTAGGGTTTGTGAAAGGGATAGGATGACAAATATGTTATGCACACAAAAAAGTTTGCCAATGAATGAAGTGGCTTATAACATTGATAATTTATGAAAAATTGGCAGAAAATGTTCTGTAGGATAATATATTTGAAGTGACACTTTTCAGATTTTGTACAGTTGATTTCCTTTTTTTACCAGTAATAAAATTAAGCCAGAGTTTTGATCGGCCAGATGGTACAAAAGATGGGGAGTTTAGGTAACCTGACCCATCTGGACACATTTTTCTGACACCTTTGAATTCGGAAACCTTCACGGAAAAAGTAACATGTTTATTCCATTACGGTTTCCGAATTCATAGTGCATTCAGAAAAAAAGTGTCAGATGGGTAAGGTTATGGAAAACTATCCAAAAGATGACTATATAATGTGAAACTTTTGAACTATATGCTTCATATACGTGCACAGTGAAGGTTCAGAAAGTTTTCTTATGTTAGTCATTTGTCCCATCTCTGATCATGTTGGCCATGTAATACACTAGGGATACATTCACGAATATACGTCAGTCACTAACAATGGGGTCTTGTGACTCTGATTTTGTGAATGAGTTCTTGGTTCCTATAAGTTACTGATTAATAACAAGAATACAGAGCAAATTTTCAATGTGTATGGGCTCAGTCAAACTGACCTCACATTAGCATGTACACTATTTGCTATGTACAACAGGGCTGTCCAACATACTGAACAAGAGGGGCACTGTTCAGCCAATCGCAGCACCCCTTGTATATTGATTGACAAGTACTAGATAGTCAGCAACTTTAGCTGTTGATTTTTTTATCTCCAAGTATTATATAATAAGACTATTTCAAACTCTCAGTCTGGTATTCGCAAAGGGATTATTACTTTAAACTTGGGTTTAATCGAGAGTTAGTCCTAGTCCTCCAAGAATGGATATATTTCAACATACTCTGAAATACCCTGTAGATGAGCCATTCCAAACCATCCGTGGTTCATGAAAGACTGACCCTGGTTTAAAGCCACTATCAGTCATTTTTTTCCAAATTTTAAATGCGCATTTTGTCTCTAAATTGCTAGTGTTAGGTCATTTCAACAACTTATATTACAGTTCTTTGTGAAAAACAGACACTAAAGCATTTTAAAGCGGTCTTGAAGATGCCATCTAGGACTTTTTCTACACCTTAAAAAATTGGCATCCTGACTTTTATTAGTAAACAGAGCATAAAAATCGTCACTGCTTGAAAAATACGACGTGTTATGCTTAGCCACTTCAAGGACTCTTTAGTACAACCATTTCCAATTCCACATTGCAAAAAAATGGACTTCGATGAAAAATAGGGGACGTGATTTGTTTACATTTTGAAAAAATCACTGATAGTGGCTTTAACCCAGATATAAAGTTACTCTCTTCAGAATGCGAGCCCTTTTTTAATGATCGAATACATGAGTGAAAGAAGGACCCGACTCCACTCTGCTCCAGTGAGGCAGAAAGAAGTATTCTCATTATCAACACAATAGTGCTGTACTTCTTTTTGTCATTTTAAGACAGTGTGGAGTTAGGCCCTCTTTCAATGAGGTATTCAATTGTCTAGTCACTTTGGAACAGACTGTAACAGTAAGACTCACTATGAGTTACAATATGCTCATCCACCAAGGACACAGTTCAGTGGGTTGTACTTGTACATACATTAACATGAACTGACCTTGTGTGATCTGGGTATCATAATCATACCCAAAACACAGGGGGTGTATTTTCTAAATACACTGGTGAATGGAAGGTACTGAACTGTGCCAAGGGTATTGAGATTTTTCTAGCTCCTAGTGAGTAGTGATATTCCTCATTTTCCGAAACATTTTATACTTGCTGACTTGACTACATTTTGGCTATTTTTTTAGCTTTACTGAGCTCACAATTCAGTAAGTATAAAAGGTTAGGAAAAGACATTTCAATTTTAGAAATTGTTAATATATACCTACACAGGAAATTACAGGGTGCATAACTTATTGCTAGGAGTACAAGTGTAATTTATTTTCACTTCAGTAGTTCGATGTATATTTACAGCTTATTACACATCTGGATTTGACACTTGCTCTCAACGTCTTCATTACTGCATGTGATCTGGAACAGGAAGTAAGGTTACTGCTTTGATGAAGCTCTTTTAGCACA
Source organism: Ophioderma brevispina (assembly GCA_023653785.1). Taxonomy (NCBI): domain Eukaryota; kingdom Metazoa; phylum Echinodermata; class Ophiuroidea; order Amphilepidida; family Ophiodermatidae; genus Ophioderma; species Ophioderma brevispina. Next base: position 7,676 of record JAMKCH010011715.1, read on the forward strand.
TAACAATCATTGTCTTATGTGCGTGATCGTTGCCACAACTTGCTGCTGAAAATTGCATTTTAACACAGCAACATGTATGATACACATGCAAATCTCCCTCTCCCCTGTGGACTTTAATTTACATAGGGGAGAGGGATATTTGCACTGGGCTGATGGTTGTTCAATTGATGGCTTAGATCTATCAGAAGTAGAGCAACAGGCATTTTCATGAAGAGAATTTTGCTTGAAGCCGTCTTGATGACAAATTAACTAGAAAGCCGGGAATTAGTAACTTTGAGCAGTGAGTGATGCTGCTAAGGCCAAAAAGATTTTTTTCCCAGTAGGTAGTTCAAAAACCAATATGCAAAATTATTTTTTTTATACTATGATTTATTTACGGATTTACAGTAGAAATGACTCAAATCACACCGAAAGGCAAGTGAAATTAGTTGCAAACCATATTTTATTGGATAATTATTAGTTTATAAAACACAAAATATTGATCACCTGTGTTAAAATTAAATTGAAATATTCTATCTATGAGCCAATCTGTTGTCTATAAAATAAAAATTTATCATAAAGATTATCAAATAAAAAACTAAATGTGATGAAAATGGTTCCAAAATCAATATGCGTGTGGCCTACTGGAAACTTCTTTTTTTTTTTGGCATAATTTTGCCAAATTACTAGTGCAGATCTAGTACATTTTCTAGAAGAACAAATAAGTGTCTTATCTAGATGTGTAATTATCTGAAATTTCCTATTTGGGAGTCCTGCGATATTGTCAATTTGACTGATTTAGTTCTCCTATTTTAATATTATGATAAATGCTCTAAGTTTAACCACAAAGTGATTTATAGGAACCTAAACAACAATGTGTATAATTTGTTGTTTTTGTTATTTGTGGTGGGTGATAATGTTGTAAGGTCTAATAGCATCCATGTTGATTACATTACTTTCTCAAATAGCCTGAGTCACTCAGCCCTCATTATGACAGTAGATTTTTCTAGCCCAAAAAATTCAGGAGTCTCTGTGAAACGACTGAAGTGACTTAGCTATTTAGATGAAGCGCACAAGTTGCAATAATGAAAGTAGTACTTAATGTTTGATTTGGAAAAAGTAAATAGATGCATTAATTGGGCACATTTAAGTCATCCGATTCCAGAGTGTGATATTTACTAATGTCACTAAAAATGATGGATGCTATAGACTATTAACAAATTAAGAAAATCATGAAAATATGAAAACTTTTTATATTGTTCAAATGTACATTAATGTAATTTTTGTACAAAAAAGCTTTAAAAAATTATCCCCAAAAATAAATCAGGAATTTGTAGTGAATAGAAATTTTTTATACACTTTAGATCCATGTTCCGTGCAATTCTGAGTATTGTATAACTAAGGTGATATGTAACATGTCTTTTGGGAGGTTTGTAGGGGTTGCTATGGTTACAGGAATATAGTAGTGATTTTAGAGTTGTAACAGAGAGCCTAGCAAAATTCTAAGTGATGTTGAGCTGTGAGTTAAACCTTAGAATGCATGGCTGCAAGCCAGTCCTTATGGCATAAAGTTGTATCTTTTATTTAACTTGCCAACAATATACATTCTTTTGACGGAGTACTTTTAACTTATTATCGTTCTGTCATAACTGAAAGATACCTCTTTTTGCCATGCTTGTGTACATTGTCAAATAAGCTATGCAAAAAAGCTGTATCTTTGTTACTACTTTTCAGAAGCAGCCTTTTTAAGAATCAAATGTTCCATGTAGACAAAATTTTAATTAAAACAAATGGTGAATGCTGTTGGTATAAATATCATATACACTTAGGACTTGGATTGAATTGGCTAACATACACAATGGTTTATCACTTCCTGATATTAAACTATGTAGTTAGAAATAAAGGGGCAAATATTTAAAAATGTATACTGAAAAAAAATGCAGAACAAAATGAACAGCTCCTTGTTTTAGGATTTTAATGAGAATGTAGATCAAATGAAATCTAGGTGTAAAAAAACATCTTTGTAGGACACTTTGCAAGGCTATAACACTATTGATTTTGACATTTTGGGTTAAAATCTACCCATCATGGCTGCTAATGCTTGTTCAGTTTGACACAAGGAATTAGGTCCTCTCAAAATAAGCTGGTGTACACCATACACCTTTCTTTGTTTACCTCGACTGCTTTTAGCATTGTCAGAAACAATACAAACTATTTCTTACAGTATGCAGCAATGCCTTTTGTTATAGCTTAGCGAATTAGGATACATATGGGGATAGATATCCAAGTTGATTTTGCCTTATGAAAAATGCAAGCGGGTTTTGATTTCTTGTTATAAACACCCCAATCTACATTAAAGTATGAGAAATATTAGGAAAGGAAATTTGCTTCATTTTTCTAATACAAAACATTGTATTATGATAAATTAGCATATTATTGGCGAGACATGGGGATAATAACATGATTTTATAATAACATCCACAAAATAATCCAACAATCGGAGCTTTACTGTATTTTGGGATAAGAAACAAACAGGCTCACTGAACCCATTGGTTTGCGCAGTTTCTTGTATCAATCGTGTTAATTCCACAAAGTGCATACCTTTTGTTTCATTTTGCAAAGTACACTTTGCCATTACTCAGCTTGTTAAGATATCTCTAAAGGTACAGGTAGTTCACAATGTGGTAGCATGTCATATGGCCTCTAGTGTTGTAGCGTTTCTTGGGTCAAGGCAGTTTTCATCAATGGGGCAGGATTTTTAGTTAATTACCAGAAAATGTTTGGTAGTACGCATGTTTGCTTTTGTAAATCATTCTAACTTTCATTAAATCCTAAACTCAGGCATAACATTTCCTTCAGTATTCTAGCCCTAATGCTAAGCTCCTGTATGTTTTTGAACTTGACCCAAAATACAATCCTTCTATAGCCCAAACCTAACTCAAATGCAATCCACATCATCTCTAGCCCAAGTCTAGCTCCAATACAACCCATCCCTAGCCCAAACCTTACTCCAATACAACCCCTCCCTAGTGCAAACCCAGCTCCAATACAACCCATCCCTAGCCCAAACCCAGCTCCAATACAACCCATCCCTAGCTCAAACCCAGCTCCAATACAACCCATCCCTAGCTCAAACCCAGCTCCAATGCAACCCATCCCTAGCCCAAACCTTACTCCAATACAACCCATCCCTAGCCCAAACCTTACTCCAATACAACCCATCCCTAGCCCAAACCTTACTCCAATACAACCCATCCCTAGCTCAAACCCAGCTCCAATGCAACCCATCCCTAGCTCAAACCCAGCTCCAATGCAACCCATCCCTAGCCCAAACCTTACTCCAATACAACCCATCCCTAGCCCAAACCTTACTCCAATACAACCCATCCCTAGCTCAAACCCAGCTCCAATGCAACCCATCCCTAGCTCAAACCCAGCTCCAATGCAACCCATCCCTAGCCCAAACCTTACTCCAATACAACCCCTCCCTAGTGCAAACCCAGCTCCAATGCAACCCATCCCTAGCTCAAACCCAGCTCCAATACAACCCATCCCTAGCCCAAACCTTACTCCAATACAACCCATCCCTAGCCCAAACCTTACTCCAATACAACCCATCCCTAGCTCAAACCCAGCTCCAATGCAACCCATCCCTAGCTCAAACCCAGCTCCAATGCAACCCATCCCTAGCCCAAACCTTACTCCAATACAACCCATCCCTAGCCCAAACCTTACTCCAATACAACCCATCCCTAGCTCAACCCAGCTCCAATACAACCCATCCCTAGCTCAAACCCAGCTCCAATGCAACCCATCCCTAGCCCAAACCTTACTCCAATACAACCCATCCCTAGCCCAAACCTTACTCCAATACAACCCATCCCTAGCCCAAACCTTACTCCAATACAACCCATCCCTAGCTCAAACCCAGCTCCAATGCAACCCATCCCTAGCTCAAACCCAGCTCCAATACAACCCATCCCTAGCCCAAACCTTACTCCAATACAACCCCTCCCTAGTGCAAACCCAGCTCCAATACAACCCATCCCTAGCTCAAACCCAGCTCCAATGCAACCCATCCCTAGCTCAAACCTTACTCCAATACAACCCATCCCTAGCCCAAACCTTACTCCAATACAACCCATCCCTAGCCCAAACCTAACCTTCAGCTAACCCCAGAGCTAACCCTAACCCAGCACCATTGCAGATTTGCAGTACATCAGTCATTTGGTTTCCCACATTCTAGCCAAAGCATTCCAGATAAAAAGGTTATGCTGCTATGACATGGACATTAAGCTTAGCATTCAAAGAAGTCATGAATTAAGGACACAAACTGATTAGGACATCTTTTGGCTAGTGATGTGTTGGGGTTGTGGTAGGTTTGTAACGATTACCTTGTTCAGTTTGGTATTTACATGAGTCCATTCTTAACATCCAAAGCCTAACCCAATTTATTCAAGCACAAGATAATCTATACTCTAACTGGACTGTATCCTGTAGTTTATGAACCTGAAGTCTGAGCACAGCTTATTTTAAACCTATACAGCAATCCAGTGTAAAACAAAAACAAAAATAATAACTAAACCCTCTCTGACACTTAACACAAACTCCAAAAGTTTCAAATCATTTAAGGGTAAACTGTAACATTTTAAGCAAATCTTAATTTATAATTTTTAATCTAGCAAAGTATTTAAAGTGTAGAGAAATGATAGATTACTAAACAGGTTAATAGTAAAAATAGCTTCAAAGTTCTCTAGGTAGACAAGGATAATAAAAAGCCTTTAATTGTCAACTGTTTTACAAAAAGAAAGTGAATGAGTGGGATTACAGGAGATCATTGTCAGCATTGTGAGAATCCTAGAGAGATGAATTGGGAGCAAGCTTTCATCAAATATTTGTTGATAGATTTAAGAGTTTTTATATTTTACACCATTGGCATAGGCGTGCTGAGTTATAGCACCACCGTTCATTTCGACAATTAAGTGTAAAAGACGTTCTCTCCAGCTTGTGCCTATTTTGAATTTTTTTGTGTAAGAAGTTGCATAGCTTCTGGCCTTAGGTGTGTACAATTGTAGCAGCTGTTCATATAATCTATGCAATTAGCCTTTTTGATTGTGTATGGGGAATTGTATATTGTTCTGCCAAAGTTAGTTTGATTATCATATGATTTTCAGTAAGGTGTTTAGTAGAACTCAATCACAGCTGTTTGGTTCTTAATTATTATGACAGAACTAGAATACAATAATGCAACAACTTTGACATCAGATTTGGATTTCTCTATAGCACCAGCTATTTGCAGCTTACACATCAAGTGTTGGGAATGAGATTAAGGGATACATGCAAAGTCCTGTGAATGAGACTAAGTGTTAAACAGCTGTGCAAGGTTTTCATCATAGACTAGCTACTTAAGTGGAATCATGCTGCAAGAGTATATTGGCATTGACTGTGTTAGTCAATTCTACTAATTCATGGGTAGATTTGTTGGAATAGCTGTTAAGCAATAGTAGTAACAGTTAATTTGTAGTGGGTTGATCTAGATGTCATGTTCTTGATGAATGCATGGATACATGGATGACATAGTAGTGGTTGGTTGGTTTGCAGAAGAGGGATAGAAGAAAATAGTACAAATGAGAGGGAAATATTTGCCATTGCAATGAAATGGTCACTTGTTTTGCCTTACAAGTAGACTCCATGTTTAACATGTGAATTTCTTGGCCAAAGGTTCACCATCTGAAAACAAAATGCTTTGCCTTTTTATCAAGCACTAAACACATAGTGGCTGATTTATTATACATGAGTTTTATAACTTTTTGCAGTGTCTAGTTCTATAAACGTTTGTTACTTAAATTTACTGATATTAACAAAGGCTAGCCCTACCAACAAAGACCCACAAGAGGTTTACCAGTAGACTTCAAGTCATAGCCTACTAGAGAAAAGCAGAAAAGATGAGATCCTCATCATCTGCATTCTATTGGTAATGTCAAATCTCTTGACTTCAGTTGAAAGATCCACCTGGTAAGCCATGCAAGATCACTATTCTTGAAGTGCTAACTCTTAACTTTCAAAATGGAAAACAAGTCACTATTTTTATGGTTCATTGTAATAGAATGATCTTTGGCCTCTCTGGTCACTCCAAATTCAGTGCAGTTCATAGACACGGAGCAGACCAAACAAGAGATGACAATCAAACTGCCACACATTATCTTGAAGTAATCTGGTAAATCTTGTAGTGCTTTGACAGACTGCTGGGCCATGAATTGCTACCACTAGTTCCATTTAATTCTGTATTAAATAAGAATGAAGGTGTATGTCTCAATCGATAATTATGTTCTTAAAAATACTGTAAATAAGCGGAAATTGTCATATTTGTATTTCCTTTCATAGTAGTAAATAGAGTCATTTGTATAGAGCCATTTCCTGAACATTCAAAGTGCTGGGGAAAGTCATAGGTTTCACCCTACTCTTTTTACAGATGTTTTGACCATATACAGGTATAAGACTCTGTTAAGGACAAATTCCTTTCATGGTTTATTTGCCCATGTCCAAGTGAAGCATGGAGAGAGAGTGGAATTCCTTTCCTTTATCCAACGGTATTTGCAATTGAAGCAGAATCATCAACATTATATGGTCTAGAAACTTCTTCGGGTATATGATAATCCACTTCAGAAAAGAATGAGGTAGTGTTTCTTGAACTTCAAACAAAAGCATCATGGAATTACGAAAATATCTGTTTATTATATTGTTTTGTGTGAAAGGCTTTGTTTCTTTGTATGACATAAGCAGATTTGTTCAGAGTTCTATTTAAGCTTGGTATTCCTTATAAAAGATGAGGATCAATACATCTGGGATCCATCTGGAATTACTTTGCTCCTGTATGGATGGATTTCTTTCCCCCACCTTTTTTCCTGAGTAAATCCCTCTCTGGAATAAGGGATTTGTTATTAAATATACATTAATTTTGTTTTATATTTTCCACTATCGGTGTTTCTCTTTACACTTTTTTGCCGCCTTTTGCATTAAAATGTGTTGAAGCCAGGGCACTGTTTTCTAGATTTTGAATATTTTCTGAGGAAGGGCAAATTATAATCAGTAACTTTAGACTTTGGTCATATTGTAAATTGATTGGTTATTTGGGTCATTGAAGCTGTATAGAACTCCTGGTGTAGTGCAATGCAATATGAGATTAATGTATATCAACCTGTGCTTTAAACAGTAGAATCATTATTTCATTTATTATTAAGAACCTGCACCTTGATCACGTAGATGTTTTGAGGAAAAAAACACTAATTTCTTAAGACTAATTATGTGCCTGCCATATTTTCAATAATTTATTCATTCTTATATCACTATTTCTGATGGTAATGGGGCACATTGTATTATGTTGTATGTTGCTGTTTTTTTATAATGATATCCTTTTAAGATTTATAAGTTAACTGTTGGGTGTTTAATGTTGATGCATTGATATAATTGATTGTTTATTTTGTGGGGATTAAAGGAGAGAATGTATATAGTGCCATATTTAGGGACTGTCATAGGCTACTAACATTGACCATTAGAGGATTGCTAAATGATCACTCTACTGCTTATTGCTGCCAAGAACTGCTAAATTGGCCATTGGATTGCCAATTGACTGTTAAGATATTGTCACTTGATTGCTAGTTGACGGTCTAATTATCAACCTTTGATAGCTGGTTGACCCTTAGCTTGTTATGTGCAGTGTCAGTGGTTGTAGTTGGTTGCTATGTATTGCAGGAGTTGACTGCCAGATGATACCTCTCTACTAACTGAACTGTAATAGTATTGCCACTTGACTGCTAGCGGACTGCCTAATAACCAATTGATTGAATGTTGACTCTTAGCTGACTGCAGCGTGAAGCAATTGGTAGCAGTCAGTTGCTGTGTGTTCCAGGAGTTCCTATTCCGTACATGTTCGTGAATGATTACAATTGAACAAAAACACTGCCAAATTATTTTTGAAGTTAATTAAAAATTAATATGCACTATGTGTAGTTTTACTTAGAATTGTAAAGTGAAAAGGGAAGCAGATACTGATTAACTTAGCTATAGTCCAATTCCTTTCTTCACAGTAGTAAAATATTTCAAATTCAGTCACTGTAATTTATAACTTCAGTAACTAATGCAAGATTTGACTGACTATGGAGTAGAATAAAGTTCAAAACATACTTGCTTATTTGGATTTTTATCAAATGTATTGTTACTAAAGCCAAAGAAAAGCATATTCATCAATTTAAAACCTCCTAAAAAATAATGCATTCAATCAAATTAAGCGAGTTTTGTTCACTTTTAACTACCATTGTTTCATCAATTTTTGCTGGATTGAAATAGCCGTTTAGTTATTATTATTTGAACTGTCCTTTTCAGAGCCTTCTAATCACACTCTCGATGGTCAACCAGGATCAGGAGTAACCTCACATGAGTGGCCTGATCACTGCTGTTGTGTTTTTAAGATCCCCCTCTAACATGTATAGTTTTAGCATAGTTCATAGTCTGTTTGAAAATGGCAGTTACAGCTATTTTTCATACCCCCTTTGAAAGGTAGAACTCCAGTTTGGATCCTAAAATGAGAAAATGTGTTTTAAACAACGTGTACTTAAAATAACTTGGGCATTAAATAAGGTTGAATGTTCTCACTTTTATCTTAGCTATTTTTTAAATATAACTGGAATAACCCATTTGTTTGCTTTGTTTGCATTAGTCGGCCAATTTCAGATTGAGGAGTGGTATTTTGTATTGTAAGAACTGGTAAATATTTCCTTTCCATTTTCAACAGGGATTAAGGCTTCATTAACTATGTTAACAATAAGAATAAAGAATAACAAAATGCATTGAAGTGAGCAATACAAAATTCAAATTTTGGTCAAATTTCTACCAGCTAATTCTGCTCTTGCAACTGGGTCTACTCTGTTCTTAATTAATAAGAAACATCAGCCTACAAGTGGTCGTAATCCAATTGTAAAAAATCTTAATGTGTAGTGATATTGCAACTAAAACCTAACAGGAGCTGTTAACCGATTGTTATTGTCCAGCTTTGACGAAATTGTGGTCCAATATTGTTCGTATTTAAAAACAAGGGAGGATTTTCTGTTGCATTCATTTGATAAAGATAACTACTTGATTATAGTTGTAGTTTTCTAACTAGACAACCACAGATGCAGTGTTGTGGTGGCACAATGTTGGACTACTTTTTCTTCGTCCAGTCCAAATTTTCATACCAATGAGGGAGGTTGTGTGTGGGGTGATTTTGTGGAACAATGGTCCATTAAACTGTACAGTTGATTGCTTGGATTTCAATCTATGTAAGATAGAATGTTAAATTTGCAACACTAAAAATTCACAGGGTGAATACTTGGTAGCCAAATGTCATGCAAGTGTGATTTTTTTTTTTTCATATTGGAAAACATTGTCTCATGGCCAAGTTACACTTTCTGTATCTTTTTATCAAAACCGAATGTAGAAATACTGCGTAATGACCTTGCATACCTTTAGCGATAACCGCAACCCTAGTAAGTCATTACTGCAAAATAACCAATTCCAAGTAATCCAGGACAAGCATTTCCATTGGATCAAACATCTTGAAGCTCTACCTAAAATCCTACCATTTTCCTTAACCATAAACAAGCAAGCTCCAACCCCTGCAATATCCACGCAGCTGATGTTACGGGGAAATAACAACTCGTAGGTTTCTACTTTAAGATATTTATTACTCTTCTTGTATAGACTTAACTTATTATAAATACTCATTCGTTGCCTTAGCCTACTCTGTAGCTGTCAAATAGTAAGGGACTAGCATCAACACGCAACCGCCGATTGACTTGCGGCTTTTGGTGGAACCAGTAATTAAATGTTTCTATTTTTATTTAAACACAAGTCAGAACCAAATGGGCCAGTTTCCCCTAGAAGTGCCAAACTACATAGAGTTAACCTAATGACAGAGACCACAGAATAATCTATTTCTGATCATCACCATTTCTAGAGAGGATAGGTCGTAATTGCTAAGTTCAACTTTAGACAATGAAACATAGTCTAGAAACACTGCGAACCGTGGTTGCTAGCCGTTAACCGCCAGGCGAATAGCGTTTGCGTTTTGAAGCTGGTCCAAATGCAGTCAAATGACTGTGTGTGTGAATACATACTTTGACAAAATCTGTACATTGGGGTGTTTAACATTGATATATTGTCTAAATATTTCATGGGAGTGATTTGAGATATGAAACTAGAAGAAAAGAGGTAACGTGAATGGTTTGTTTCACACCTTTTCTCACAGTTTTATGTTGTCAGAGTAATTGTTATTAATATCAATCTTCAAACTTTTTTGGCTTAGAAATAAAATCAGATTTCAGTATTTGAAGAGTTGTAAATAAAAACTGACCTGCATATATTATTTTATGCAGTTGGAAATGTATTGGTGTACGTGTTTTCTTTTTGAGGTCTTTATTTATTCAACCAAAGGTTTTAAAACATGGTGAACCTTTCAGAGCTGAGTATCCCTCCAGCAAGTCAATATAGACATTTTATAGATTTAAGGTCCTTGATATTTTCTAATAAAATAAGGCTTCTGTGTCTGCCCCCAAAATGTGGGATAACTCCAGGAGGGGGAATCCACATACATAATTACAAAATGAATTATTGTCAATGCAATTCAAATATCACTCTAAAGGCCAACTGTATCCTTTAAGTCCCTAAATGCCATTTCCCCCACTTTTTTTTAAATATATTTTTTGTGTCAGCCTTTAACTTTGCCTTGTGTTTATTGTGAAATTGCTCCTAGATCTAACAAGACAATTGCGCCACCTCCTTTTTTGTGGAATCGTCAGGTTGTAGTCATTTTCCTCTAGGGGACGTAAGGGATATTACTTATGCTTCGGATATAGATAAAAGATGGTCGATCACCCAGGGCCACTAGCTTTAAGACACTATCAGTGATTTTGCTTAATCAGCAAATCGAAAAAATCATCAAAAACAGATTTTTGCATTATGTAACAAGTACAGGTATCCTAAGACTACCCTGCAAATGAATAAGACAAGAAGCAACCTAATAAGTGCAGAATTCGGAGATTTGAGTCATTACTGTCCGAACGGACACTTACTACACACTAATTGAATGGAGAATGGTATCTTGGAACACTGCCGTTTTCTTCCCTTTTCTGTCAATTCTACAGCTGGAAAAGGTAACTTATGAGATTCTACAGACTTATCCTTACTTTTTGAAAAGCTACTCCTGCAAATTCAAATATTTTTCAAATCACTGATAGTGTCTTTAATTATAATATAATACCTCAGTCCATCCTGACCCACACAATACCGTTTTAAGCTTGTCAAATTAAACGCATTTTCCGACTGGTCAGATGAGTGAGGTACACATTCCTTTAATTCGGGCTTGCCTTTATAGAGGAGGAGCAGAATATCATAGGGGCCTTATTTAAAGAGTTTCGTTTCACCCCCCCCCCCCCTACATGAAAAGTTTAACACCTTTATAGTTAGTTGGTGGACTCCTTATATCGATGCTAGGTAGTTTTTTTAGTACTCTGAAATTGGGTATCCCTTTTTTCAATTGGGCCAATTTAAGGTTACACAGGAGTCAAACTTTTAAAATGCTCCAATCAAGTCGAAATTTTTGCCATATTGTCCAGCCAGGAGGCAAATGGTGTTGGGGTGTTATAATAATTATAAGGGCTGTTTTGTATTAGAGTGTATCGGTGCTCATGGCTACATAGCGCATAGCTCTGTAGCAATGGCGCGTATGTTCAAGGGTATTATTTTGATAGAGATTACTTGTCAGGGGAAGTTCTGGAGTTTGTGTACATTCATACAAAACCAAATTAAAAGCACAGCGAAATCTGGATGAAGCCAAGTTTAGGTGTCAAATTCGGACGCCAATTTTATTGCATGCCAAGGTTTAAATGTTTCAAATTCATGCGTGACATGACACTGCTACTATTACTGTTTCATGGCTATCACTAAGAGCATTATTTTCATTGATTTGAATGTTGAACATGTTGAAAAACAATTAAGATAATAGCTTACCCCGATGCTGGTAAGTTACGTAATTGAAAAGTACCACACTATGCCTTGAACTGCATTGAAATATATATATTTATTAATCTTTCCCGGGATGGCCAGCGCACGTAGTGTTGAAAAAAAACCCAATGTGCGCTTGGCCGGATTCGACCGGCGAGCTTCGTATTACTGCCACGACGCTCTAACTCGACTAGCTATCAAGCAGGTTCGGTAAACTAGCGATAGAAATCCTCTATAGGTGTTAGGTCCGAAATGTGTCTTACTACGCCTTCAAATGCATTGCCAACAAAAAAAAAAAAAAAAAAAAAAAAAAAAAAAAAAACAAAACTAGTTTTATAAGTATAGTCTAACACATCTTGATCGATTCGCTGTGACAACTGATGATACAGAAGTGCTTGCTGCTTTGCCGTATTGTGTGTATAAACGGTAGAGATGAATAGTTTGGTGTCACGTCACGTGTCAGGTCCAGGTCACGTGTCAGGTATCAGGTATCAGCTTGCTCTTCGGGGGCGTCCGAATGATATTAAATCTCGACTAATGGGTTATCAAGGTCTGTACATGGCCCTCTGCCCAGATTTGTGCTATTATTTTTTCCAAAAGACACGGTTTATTATGTTTAACAGTACAAAATTTACCTTTTCCCTACTGATTCAAAACCGTCGTTAAAACCAACACAACGCTACGATAATGTTGTTTTTTTTTCCATGTAGGGATACCGTACTGACGTCATTTTTTACTGACATGGGGTCCCCCGAAGCAAAATAATAAACCCATCAATGCCGTGACGTCATCAAATCTTTTTTTTTTCAAAAATTGGCTTTATTCCCATAATAAAATTCCTTTTAAAAGGATTAAAGGGTGGAGGAACGGGAGGGGTTCTTCAGCCCTCTTTCTCTTGTTTTCTTTATAATTAAATATTCAATTTTCCCCGCATGAAAGTGAAAAAGATGGGTCCATAACAAACTGAAAACATAGTCCAGCCGTCTTAAATACCCTTACCGTGGACTGTATTATCAGAACAGGATCCCCTTTTAGTTTAATAGCAGGCTTACAGCCACTTGCGCGCGGTTGCGGGGTTTATTCGTCTAGTCATAGGATTCCAAAAATGTATAGACATCTACCACCTAAGATCATTGGTTTTTTGAGTTACAGGGTAAAAATGACTAAAGTGGTAAAAAGGGTCAATTTCAATTAGTCACTGGGTCAATATTAAAAGTTTAATCTGGGTTATATTTCATCTAGTACTTGCCAATTATTGCCGGGGAAGAGAATTCACAAAAGTAGTTTTTATTATGTTAAATTTTTTACTTGCCGAGATAAGGGTCAAAGCCGGTCAATGCAATTGGATTATGTTGCTGTATGATGTTGTGCAGTATCGCTTGACGGAATCAATGGCAATACTCATTTGCATCTTGTAGACCCTCCATCGTGGTCCGCGGTTGATGAAATGCTTAAGCGACTGAATACACTCGACTCTTCAACCCATATCCGTGCGAGCTTCCCTCTTTGTGTAATACCAGTAGCCCTGGGTATTCGCATTCTGTGGACATTTGCTTGTATAATAGAGGCGCGCTATTAGGACCGGTGTGGCAGGATATAGTCCTCCGGTCTCACATTCCGGAAAATGTTGAACAATAGAGCAATCGATCAGTTGACTCTTCACACAACATTTAGTTTCACGCTTTATTCCGTTGTCGTCTATGGAGCCCCTACTATGATCCTGCCGGACTAATGAATTCCTTTCCAACACCGGCATGTCCACTGGGTGGCAAGCGAAAAAGTTTTTACAATTTTTTTTTAGCTATCTTTTAACCAATGCACTCAAAAATCCAGAGACAGAGCAGAGACTGGGCCTTCTGTTGAAACATCTCCCTCTTGAATCGCTTGTTCGTTTTGTGTCCAAAGTTCATAATTAGGTGGGGTATCTTCCTCAGCAGCAAGATATTCATATATGACTTCATCTTAAAGTCTTTATTCTTGAGTTATTCTTGGTGCTCAATGACAAGTCCGAGCAGTGGGTAACCCCAGTCAGAGTTCAGAGTTTTTTTTCAAAGCAGAATTAAGACAACGATGATAGTGAGCTAGGGGGAAGGCGTACCTATTTTTACGAAAAGAAAAGAAACAGGCTCATTTCACCCTGGGATTACACGCCTTATTGGTCTTTGTAATATCCCTTACGTACCTAACTCCTAACTCGAAATTTTCCACGTTGAGGGACTGACGACTGAGTTTTCGAGTAGGGCGCCCCCTACCCTGGACTTAGTCAAATTTTGGTATCCTACTTAGTCGTTTTTTGAACTAGCATTCAGCGAGAACGACTCCTCTTAATGTCCACCGGCCACTTCCAGGTGAAGACCAAGGAGCGGTACGCTCTTGGACTTAGTATTTTTTTAACTTCTGGACTTCATTTTCTGAAATGTCGACATGACGTTGCCCGGCTAAGTGACATTTCAACCCAGGGTTTGCTTATAGATCTAGGGCGATTTTCAGCGGAACAAGGAAGTGGTCGCCATGGAAAAAAATCTCGCTGCCGTGGCCGCGGACTACGTGAATTTCATCAAAAGAGTGGGTTCCATAATCTTGAGCGATTTACGCGACAAGGAAGCGGTTCCGCCCGGACTGAGTTCATTTTTGAAAAACTCAACATGCCGTGGCACGGAGGTGACTTTTCACCGAAAGATCTATGGCGACTTTTCTCCTTGAACAAGGAAGTGGTCCGCTCTGGACTTAGTTCATTTTTGAAAAGTCTTCATACCGTGGCCCGGCTATGTAAATGCCTTGCCCGGCTACTTGGACTTTTCACCAGAGTGGGGTTCATAATCTTGAGGAAGCGGTCCGCTTCGGACTTAGTTCATTTTTGAAAACTCACATGCCGTGGCCTGGCTAGTGCCGTGGCCCGGCTAGGTGAATTTTCACAGAAAGATCTATGGCGACTTTTCGCTGCACAGGAAGTGGTCCGCTCTGGACCTAGATTCATTTTTGAAAAGTCAACATGCCGTGGCCCGGCCTACGTAATGCGTGGCCCGGCTACTTACTTTTCACCCAAGAGTTGGGTTCATACGCTGAGCGATTTCCCGCTGACCAAGGAACCCGATACAAGGCAAACGTTGTGCCAACGTCGGCAATGGTCGGCACGGGCGCGGTCGGCCAAGGCAACGTCCTAGCACGTCGGGGTGATGTCGAAACTGATCATGAAAGTTCTTTAACCTGGGTTGACAGATGGGTGGCAAGGCAACGTTGGCCCAACGTAGGATTACGACGGGAATGTGGGATGTGAACATAGAAGATGTCATGAAAAATGAAAATAATGTTACATGTATTGGTAAATTTGATTAAATATGTAGTTGTGTTGGAAAGTTTGGATCATTAAGGTTTCTAAAATAGATTCCATTTGTTCGGGGATGTCGACACTAAGACAACGTTAGCCCAACGTTGGCCCAACGTTGCGAAATTGGGGGCGTGGTCTTGACGACCTCTCATATTTTCTTACTAAATTTTTAATTTTTTGACCATTTTAATCTTCTCCTGTGGTGCTACATTTAAGTTTTCTTATTTAGTAGATAATTGCATTTTTGCAGAACATTGTATTTGCGGCTTCAATGAGAAGCGATCATGCACAAGTTACAATTTTTACCTGTTGACACCATAGAAGAAATACCTTATCTTGTCAAGAATAGATTCCGTCTTACTGTTACTGTTCAAACTTGATTCATTGCACATCAACTTCAAAGTTGATGAAACAAGCTAAACATAATATATTCCTTAATTATATTATGGGGGAATAAATTCCTTTAATAGGAGATTAACACAACCTACCGCAAGACTTTGATAATAATTGGCTAAATTTTGAACAAAGCAATTACTAATTGTTGACCCGACACCGGGCCAACTATAAGCCAACGTTGGCGCAACCTATTTCTGACGTTGGATCAATGCTATGCCAAAAGTCGAACTTGTACGTTGGACAACGATGGCCCACTGCCCAAAATGACGTTTGTCAGACGTCTTTTTGCAACGTTGGTCAACGTCCGGAAACTTTGCGCCAACGTCGGCACAACGTAGTCTTGCTATCTTGGGGAAGGCTGAAGCGGTCCGCCTGGACTAGTTCATTTTTGAAAACTCAACATGCCGTGGCCCGGTTACGTGACTTTTCACTGCCCTTGCCCGGCTAGGTGACTTTCACCGAAAGATCTAGGGGCGACTTTTGCGAACAAGGAAGTGGTCGCTCTGGACTTAGTTCATTTTTGAAAAGTCAACATGCAGTGCCCGGATACGTGGCCGGGGCCCGGCTAGGGGACTTATAAATGGGAAACAGTCCAGAGGCCTGGTAAGACCACAGACACCTTCCCCCACTTTCGTCACAATCAGAATTAAAGGACGTTACAGTTCAACGATTAGTGGGATAATCTTAACAGCGAGAAGACTCCAAAATGCACAGCATGCAAAGGTATAGGGGCCTCTATAAATCTTTCGGGAAATATAATCCACGGGAATCGTCTCAGACTCCTTTGTCCATCGGTTCAAGACAACGGGGCTGTCCATCGACGACACTAATGATCCAAGTGTTACCACCATCCGTCGGTCTGTTGCAAATGTTCACTTTTAGATACACCTGGAATCAGTTTTGATTCCAAAAACGGAAAGCTCTCTGCTTGAAACGACGATCGCAGACAGTTCGGCTTTAAAGCGCCTGTGGTATCCAAAATATAATAAATCCTGGCAGTATGTACTGCACAGATCTACCATTTTCCCGCCATTTTTGCAGATCAAAACTAGCTATAACTACTGGCTACTGGCAAAATGTTTAACTTCTCCCCTGTTTAAATATCTCCTTTCTCCTAGTATTTCCCAATACCTAAAAGAGATATTACAACATCATCATGCATAAACATAACCTAACACTGTCCAATTGGATCTCACATAAATGACATCATATGCATTGCATCATCTTACATTAATGACATCATGGTAAACTAATGGAATAAAATGGAGGGTATTATAACAGTACATAGATAGTACACTGCAAAACCATGATACTTTTTAATTCCTTGCAACAAGACGGATAGTTTGGTTACCTTTTTACAGCAATACAAGTATTTTTCATTTTTGACTCGTGTAGGCCTATTATGGACTTACGTCCAGCATGGATTCTGCCCACACTTGCTCCAGGGACACCCCGCTAAATGTATTCATTACCTTCATAGATGACAAATCAGTTAATTTACCTTCATTTATAGATGACAAATCGATTATTTATCTTCATAGATGACAAATGAACCTTCGCTCTCTTCGGTCACGGAATTGTTCCAGATGACCCAACTAAATATGCATGAAGCGGCACGATTAGAGAAACAGAATATAACAATAAAGTAAGATTATATATGTACGGGTCACGTCAGGGCACTCATTCAAATACTAATATAACCAACCACAGACTATTTCAATTAGCTTCAATTCGGTTAACACGGATCTATCACCTGTGATTTCTGGATTTATTATATACTGCGGGATAGATAAATCTGGACAGGGTATGTTAATGTTTCAAGTAGGATTAAGGTGTGTGAAGGGGATTACAGTTGAGTAGATTGATTCTTAAACAGAAAAAGATCCGCCAGTAGGTATGTATTGTTAGAAATATGTAATGGAAAAAGTTCTATGTTTTCAGTGCGACACTATATTGTAAAGCGTAGGGCGGAATCAAATGGCAAGACCTTCCACCCCCCGGCTGACCACCACCGTACACTGATCCGACATAGTTGTAAAAAATGGCGTGATGGACGGTACACTAAATCGGTTTAAAAAAGGGAGAGCGCAAGAGAGGAAATAGAGAGATTATGTGTCATTTATACTACTTAAAGTAGGACCCCAGCACAGAAAAAACATTATTATACTGAAACAAACTCATACCACTAATCACTATGTTTTTGAAAAAATGTGGATGGTTATATTGTGTGAAGTCTGTGAACATCCAGGAGTGGGATTATCTTAATTATCTTCTTTTCACTGGAGGGTAGATCTTTGGGCAGTGAATCCACTTGCCACGTTTAATTCTGGAACACGGATCGCTCTTTGAGAAAGTTGACATCTCTGCCACCATTCATTCTGGACAGGGAGTGCTCTTTGGGCCAGTGACAATCACTTTACAGTTGCCACCATCATTCTGGTCCCGAGTGCTCTTTGAGCAGTGACATCACTGCCAACATTCATTCTGGAATGGAGTGCCTTTTGGGTAGTGACCAATAACTGCCACCATTCAATTCTTGGGACACGGAGAGCTCTTTGGTGGGCGTGACAAATCACTGCTACCATATCATTCGTACGATTGTCTTTGGGTAGTGACATCACTGCCACCGTTCATTCTGGACACGGAGTGCTTTTTGGGCAGTGACATCACTGCTCCCATTCATTGTGAATCTGGCATGCTCTTTGGGTATTGACAAGATCACTGTCACCATTCATTCTGGACACGGAGTGCTTTTTGGGCAGTGACATCACTGCTACCATCATTCTGGACATGGAGTGCTCTTTGGTAAGTGACAATCACTGCCCCTTCCTCTGGACAGGAGTGCTTTTTGGGCCGTGACATCACTGCCACCTTTCATTCTGGACATGGGGGGGGGAGTGCTCTTTGGTAGTGACAATCACTGCCACCGTTCATTCTGGACACGGAGTGCTTTTTGGGCAGTGACATCACTACCACCATTCATTCTGGACACGGAGTTCCGCTTGGCAATGACATCACTGCTACCATTCATTCTGGACAGGGAGTGCTCTTGGGGTAGTGACATCACTTCCACCATTCATTCTGGACACGGATGCTCTTTGGGGCAGGACATCACTGCTACATTATTTCTGGACACGGAGTTGCTCTTTGGGTAGTGACCTCCCACTGCCACACATCTTCTGGGATCTGGTACACTGAGTTGCTCTTTGGCAGTGACATCCTGCCACCATTCATTCTGGACACGGATGCTCTTGGGTATGACATCACTGCCACCAGTCATTCGGACACGAGTGCTCTTTGAGAGCAGTTGACGATCACTGCCCTACATTCATTCTGGACCTGGATGGCTTCTTTTGGGTATGACATCACTGCCACCATATCATTCTGGAAACTGAGTTGCTCTTTGGGCATGCCATCACGCTACCATTCAATCTGGACACGCGTGCTCTTGTGCAGTGACATCACACTGCCACCAATCATTCTGGACACGGAGTGCTCTTTGAGCAGTGACAGCACGGGTGGCTACCATTCATTCTGGACATGGCGTGCTCTTTGGGCAGTGACCTCACTGCTACCATTCATTCTGGACATTTGAGTGGGGGGCGGGGGCTCTTTGGGTTAGTGACCTCACTGCCACCATTCATTCTGGACACGAAGTGCTCTTTGGCAGTGACATCACGCTACCATCATTCTGGACGAGTGGCTCTTTGGGTAGTGATCATCACTGCCACCATCATTTGGAACACGAGTTGCCTTTGGCAGTGACATCACTGCTACATATCATTCTGACTGGAGTGCTCTTTGTCTTGACAAGTCACTGCCACCATTCATTCTGGACACGGAGTGCTTTTTGGGCAGTGACATCACTGACTGCTACCATTCATTCTGGACACGGAGTGCTCTTTGAGCAGTGACTCACTGCTACCATTCATTCTGGACATGGAGTGCTTATTTAATGTTATGACATCACTGCCACCATTCATTCTGGACACGGAGTGCTTTTTGGGCAGTGACATCACTACTACCATTCATTCTGGACACGAAGTGCTCTTTTTGGTAGTGACAATCACATGGCACTGCCACCAATCATTCTGGACACGGAGTGCTCTTTGGGCATGACTCACTCCACCATTCTTCTGGACAAACGGATGCTCTTTGGGTAGTGACATCACTGCCCCCATTCATTCGGACCGGAGTGCTCTTTAGCAATGACGTCACTGCTACCATTCATTCTGGACATGGAAGTGCTCTTTGGCAGTGACCTCACTGCCACCATTCATTCTGGAAACGGAGTTGCTCTTTGGGCAGTCATCACTGCTCATCATTCTGGACACGGATTGCTCTTTGTGCAGTGACATCACTGCCACCAATCATTCTGGACACGGAGTGCTCTACTTTGAAGAGTAGACATCCACTGCTAACTTCATTCGGGACAGGAGTGCTCTTTGAGGCAGTGCCATCACTGCTACCATTCATCGGACATAGACGTGCTCTTTGGGTTAGAGTGACAAACTGCCACCATTCTTCTGGGACACGGAGAGCTCTTGAGGCAGTGACATCACATGCTAACATTCATTTGGACACGGAGTGTCTTTGGGTAGCTGACATCACTGCACCGAGCATTCTCGACACGGAGTGCTCTTTGGCAGTGACATCACTGATACCATTCATTCTGGACATGGAGTGCTCTTTGGGTAGTGAATCACATGTCCACCATTCATTGGACATGGAGTGCTATGTGGGCAGATGACACCACCACTGCTACATTTCATCTGCGACACGGAGTGCTCCTGTGAGAGGACATCACTGCACAATTCATTCCGGTAAAGGGAGTGATCTTTGGGTAGGAGTGTGACATCTCTGCCACCATTCATTCTGCACACGGAGTGCTATTTGGGCAGTGACATCAATGCTACCATTCATTCGGGACACGAAGTGCTCTTTTTGGTAGTGACAATCACATGGCACTGCCACCAATCATTCTGGACACGGAGTGCTCTTTGGGCATGACTCACTCCACCATTCTTCTGGACAAACGGATGCTCTTTGGGTAGTGACATCACTGCCCCCATTCATTCGGACCGGAGTGCTCTTTAGCAATGACGTCACTGCTACCATTCATTCTGGACATGGAAGTGCTCTTTGGCAGTGACCTCACTGCCACCATTCATTCTGGAAACGGAGTTGCTCTTTGGGCAGTCATCACTGCTCATCATTCTGGACACGGATTGCTCTTTGTGCAGTGACATCACTGCCACCGTTCATTCTGGACACGGAGTGCTCTTTGAGCAGTGACATCACTGCTACCAATTCATTCTGGACATGGAGTGCTCTTTGGGCAGTGACATCACTGCCACCGTTCATTCTGGACACGGAGTGCTCTTTGGGCATTACATCACTGCTACCTTCCAATTCTGGCCATGGAGCGCTCTTGGGGGCAGTGACATCACTGCCACCATCCATTCTGGACATGAGTGGCTCTTTGGCAGTGGCATCACTGTCACCATTCATTCTGGACATGCAGTGGCTCTTTGGCAAGTTTGACATGTACACAGTCAGTAAACTCACATACCAAGTGCTTTGGTTTGTTATCTAAAGACAAGTGTAAAGTTTTTTGATTTCAAGAGCAAGGAGTGTGGTTGGTTTATTTTCCCTAATATGTCTCTTAGGCCAATTGGTTATTTTATTTTCCTTCAATATGTCTTTTAAATGGTTCGTCAATACCTCGCTGCAACTGTGCAGTGCAGTGACGATATATCGATCACTCTTGCTGCGCAACTCAACGCAACCCGCTGCAGCTGCAGTTAAATAATTTAACTCGTTTGCAGTACCGCAACTCAGTATACTGTGACAGATGACCGTAATTCGAGGCGACTGCAACTTACCGGCAAACGACTTGCAGTGGTAGTATGAACGGACCTTTAAGGTTCGTTCATACTACGCTGCACTGCGCAGTGGCAAGGTGCCGATATATCGATCACTTGCTGCAGCCACTCAACGTAACCTGTGCTGCAGCTGCATTAAAATAAATTTAACTCGGTTGCAGTACCAGCACTGCAGTACATGTATAAGACTGCAATTTCGAGCCTTGCCCGCACGCACCCAACCGCAAACACACGTTGCCTTGTAGTATTAACGAACCTTTAGGCATTGGTCATTTGCATTTTTCTTCAATGCTGGTCTCTATACATTGGTCATTGATTAATGGTCAGAGGTTGACCCAACCTAAGTACCTTCGCAATCAGTGATTTGCCATTGTGCATTTCACACCCACGCCAATTACGTGCGCGTGACTGTGCTGACTATTAAGCCCTGTTGACAGATTTTTGATTCCAGTGGATAACTATGGTGTCACT
>JAMKCH010011716.1:0-26821 GCA_023653785.1 Ophioderma brevispina
GTATATACAGCGTGGTAACTGAGGATTTATTTAAAACGTTTGCAGAAAGACTCTGCTGAAGACGTCTTGCCCACTCTATAGGGAATTTGTAGATATGTCCAGACATGAGGATTCCAACCCCTCTTGTCTTTTGTCTGTGGCTGAGCTATAGACAAAACCAATTTTCTATCATTTGACCAGAAGCTTCATCCAGGTGATAGATGTTGTTAGGTGACGATTCCTGAATGACGATGAGTCGGATCCGCATCAAGCACGACCCATGAAAGGTGACGTTTGTTTTACTGGCTGGGTATAAAAATCGCGAATAATTGAAGCTGATATGACGGAAGTGTTTGAATGCAGACTGACCAACGAGTTTAAAAAAATGGGGAGCCCTCTTTGGAAATGTTCTTCGTTTCTCTTTAAACGGTCTTTGCAGCGGGGATGGGGTTGCCGCGATCCTGGTACGACAATAAGCAGTACCTGCTTAGTATGTTGGTTTCAAGTCAAATTCTTCATCTAACGCTTACATATCAGACTGTTACTGTTCATTATTCCGGAGGCGATTATGAAGGTTCGTTTATCCGAAAGTTCGTTGATCCGAAATGAATTAAGGTTCGTTGACACGAGAATGAATAAGGTTGTTGATCCGAAAATCACCCTAACGTATAAACCTCAGTCCAGTCTAACCACATAGCCCTAACTAAACCTTAAATTTAACCCCGTATTTTTTGTAATTAAACAAAACCTCCTATTTCATTTCGATACACGAACCTTATTTCAAAAGACTATAATGTTCGGATAAACGAAACTCTTATTCTAGTGGTGGTAGTCATTATCCGATCCCCCTTTTTACATGATCCTTTCTGAATGAATTATAAAAAGAAAAAAAAAACATTTCTTTTTTTGATAAACGAATATTTCAGTTTAGCAAACCCTGTTTCATTTTCAGATAAACGAGGGACCTATTTCTTTTTCGGTTTTAACGAACCTTCGGACGCGCCAATTATGGATTAATCAACCTTAGGAATAAGAACCTTTCGGACAAAAACGAACTTCGAAATAGCGGGCCTTCTGATAAAAGCAACCTTCGGATAAATGCGAAAGCGTTCTTTTGGGAACCTGTATACTGAACACAATACAACGTGACGTGGCCTGTGGATTTTATATCATTATCTTCTATCAATGGATTGGTCGTTAAAAACTAGGCATCATTTGCTGATCTAAAAAGATTGAGATAGTTAACTGAATCCAGTATTGTTTCCGTTTGTCTAAAATTAGGAACCAGGACTACTATTGAAACTTGAAGATTTTTTCCATCCTATTTTGTTGGTGAATGTTATATAGTTTTCGCGATGCCGCTTTAAGGGGGGGAATTGCCACTTCGTCAATATCATTTCGTCTAATATCCAGATAGTCTAATTCCATTTGATCTAAAACCACATAGTCTAATACCCATATTACGACTAATTTCATTTGTCTAAACTCTAAAAAACTTTTGGATAAATACCATTTTATTTAAGCACACATCGGCTAATACCATTCGTCTAATCCCACTTGATATAATCAACCGATTGTCTAAACATTTCGTCTAATACAATGTTCGTCTACTGCCAATTGGTCTAACACCAGAGTGTCTAAAACCAGTTCATCTAATGCCATTTCGTGGACCTCATTTTGGCAAGAGTGCATCTATAGAGTTATGTGAAATTTAAAATAAGGGGGTCATTGGGTTAATCGGCCTGGGTACTAGGTCGGACAGCAGCACAAACAAGGGGGTCAGTATTCTACGTTACCAAGTCAGACTCAACGGACCTTGGGACAACGCAGCTCTACACAGGGAAGCCACACACGTGCACCGAACTTTATTGCCATCATGACAAAACAACCGGATCAACGAAAGGGGAAAACATTATTTTTGGTTATTTCAGACAAAACCTAACCAAAATAATGATCAATACAAAAGATTTGAGAATGCTGCAATAAAGTGAGCCAACATCTAAATACCAAAGAGACGAAATGGAATAATGGCCGTCAATGAGGAAGAGAATCATCAACCATCTGCACTACATACGGACCAACTGAAGAGTTTAGACTTCAAGCACCTCTAGTCCTACGTTGCCGACAGAAGAAAGACTGAAGTGTTAAAGGGGGCCGTGACGAAAGTGGTCAAACATTTGGTACTCTGAAGAAAGCTACTATTGTCTCATTTTTATCCTGTGGAATCTTAGAGCAAAGGAATTTGGTGTGGAAGTATTTTTCCCCCCCCCCCTTTTTTTTTTTTTTTTTTTTTTTTTTTTTTTTTGAGCAAAAATGTACCCAATGGTTTGGTCGACCAAGGTTAATTTTACAAAGTCGTATATATCTTGCTAAGAAAATATGTGTTAGCTCTCACATGAAAACGGGTTGAAAAATCGTATAAAACCTTTATAGGTGGGGTTTGGGGTGAAGGTCATTCTATCAAGATGAAAACTTTAAATACTTAAATCGGTTTCCCCCTTTTAATTTGTTTGTATAATAATAAAATATAAGCAAAATGGCACATATGTTTCTGCAAATAGCATGTCTTGCATTTCGTCCTTTTTTCATCTTTTTGATATGTTGTTTGGGATGCTTTATAAAGTACGTTACAGCAAGAAAACCTTCTACAGCAATTTGTCCAGGTTAATAACGTAGATTGAGTTAGAATAAGAAGCCCATAGGCCACTAGCCACCTCACCCTGAATAGATGATATTTATCTAATTTCGATGGATTCCCCCAATGGTGATCTATACGTAGAATATTTATATGAACCTAATAAATGATGTTAACTATATTATAGGCCAAAAAAAGTTGTCTCAGTTCTTCGCGCAAGCTTTTAAAATTAGATTTAGCTCTAAGCATCTATGCCGCCGCGGCGGCGGCGCATATTTACCTTTTTTTACATTTTAAAATATTTTTTTATTTAAGCGATACTCAGTACAAAAAAATGTACAGCTTATTTGTAAAAAAGCATAGCAATAGCTTGTTAGTCAAAAGAACCTGAGACAGAGTTCTCTTTTTTTTGCCTAAAAATGAGGGTCTTGTCATTTATTTGTGATGTTAATAGGGGTCCTCCCCCCCCCAATAACTCAAACTTGTACAAATATTATTTTTGCATAATGCAGTTTCGGATTATATATTTCAAGCTTCATTTTGATATATGACGCACTTATTAAAATGATGTCAACGGTTACTCGAAAAATGGGGGTTTCGGGCTCTTGCTGCAGTTTTTGTGTAAAATACTAATCACAGTACCTCGTTAAACTAATATAGGAAAAACCTGAAAAGTGTGGGGTAGCACTAAATGGGTATTAGACAAACTGATCATTAGACCAATGGGTTTAGACGAAAAGGGTTTAGACTAAATGGTTATTAGACCTAACCGGTAATTAGGACTAAATGGGTGTAGAACAAAAGGAGAGTAGACGAAGTGGAATGAAATCGTTGGCATTAGACCAAAATGGGTGTAGGACAAAATGCCAATTAAAACAAAATGGTTATGCGATCAAATGGACAATAGACAAAGACGGTAATTAGCCTAAGTGGCAATTAGACTATCTGATTTTAGACAAAATGGTGTTAGACCAAGTGGTTATTAGGCCAAGTGGAATTAGACAAGTGATGATAGGACAGATGTTAAGTAATGGTACCAAATTCTCCCAGCTAGTGTCCTCGAACAGATCTATGGTTTTTCTGGCTAGCTGTTCAATACACATATCTTAAACCAATAGTGCATGCCCCTTCTTGGGAGACCAATTGCTGTTACTCAATTTAAGGTAGGTTGGAACCCTGGCCTCTATTTCGATACTCTATTCGCCACAAAACCAGAAATAGTACCGAATAGTTCGAGGCCAATACCAAAAGATTTTGCACTGGGGCCTTACGCATGAGATTTTCGCCGATTTTTAAAATTTGTCTTTTAAATGCGCTTTTTCCATACAAAATAAATAAATAAAATCGGCCAAGCCGTAATTGAGTTAGTGGGGATCCCATTGCCCCCCCCCCCCCGGCACTAACGGAAGTCGGCTGAGAATATTATTAAATATCAAATAACCATAGAATTTTTGCTGAGATATGTGACATATACATGTAAGTAAACAACTATTAGTAACATTAAAAATAATTAACCCTTTTTGTGCCGAAAACCCTAATATTTCATCTTGGACGTTTTTATACCGTTACTGTACAAACCTTATGGGAAAATGAGTGTATTTTGCGGCACCCATAAAAAAAATACAGGATGGCCTAAAACTGCACGTTTGTGTGAAGTACATGTAATTTGGGTCTGCTAGATATAACAAAAATAGGTTTTCAAAAAGTTTATTGTAAGCACAATTGGCATGTCGTCTTTTGCCCAATTTTCGCGTGTTTTAAAAAAAAGGTTTGTCCCGTACATTTGTATCCCAAAACAAAAACAAATTTCATTTTTAATTTGATAATTGGTGTGTACTTAGGACCCTTCACACGTGCGTTTAACCGGTCGTCGACCAAAGGGGGGAGGGTGGTTACCCCCCCCCCTCACGGGATGATTCCCTGTCGCACAAAAACGCAAACGAATACTTCTCTTCCCGTTTTTCTCGGTTGTGATCTTAGTCTTTATGAATTATTGTAATCTCATCACTTTGCCATTTTAGACGGAAAACACTGTAGGTACAACCTTCAGGGGTCAGGATGTCCGTCAAATCGGAATGTAAGGTGGCGGGGAGTGGTTGCCCTCTGCCTATACTATACTGTGTGAAATGCCAAAATGGTATTTATGATACTACTGTATAAGCAAATACTGGTAATATTTGGTTGATTTTTCTATTTTTTAGAGTAACCAATATTGCTTGCATGGAATGGCGAAAAACAACCTGACTTTGGAGATATTTCAGATACGACTTATATTAGACAACACTCTCCTTTATGACGTCACTATGAGGTCATATTTTAAACATGATATGTTAGTACGGTTCATTTGAAGAAATGACATATGAAGCTACGCACTGATACCAAATACAAGACGATGTTTGTCCCTTAATGTGAAAAACCCAGGGGTAACCCCCCCCGGTTTCGAGAATGATAGTAGTCAGAGCCCCAGAACCACAGAAAGGCCGAAGAGTTACCTCGAAAGAACTTTTTATAGACTAACATAACGGAGTGTTTAATAATTCAGGATTACATATCTTAGAGAGTCTTTAAATGTTTGCCCCCCCGGATTGCAAAAAAAAACAGATAGTACAGTAGTAAAAAGTGACGTCATCACATTTTGGTTACAAAATCTGAAGTTTTTTTCTACAACAAGACGAAGTTCCCCTTAATGAACTTGACTCCATGACGGGTCTCAAGCGGCTTTATATGCATGAGTTACGCGACCATGCTACCCTTGAATAAAGCATTTTTTTTTTTTTACACAGTAAGATATTACGTAATAAAAGTGACGTCATCAAATTTTGGTTTAAAAATCTGAATTTTGTTCACAATAAGACGGAAGTCCCCCGATACTGACCTTTGACCCCATGATTAAGCCATCTTTGGTGAAGGGTCTCAAGCGCTTCATGTGCATGAGTTATGTGACCATGCTCCTGCTATAGCAAAAAAAAATTTTTTTTTTTGGTTTTTGAAGATTTTTAAAATATGCAACCCGGAAAGTGACCCCTTTACTGGACCTCTTAATGACCTTAGGATCAAAAATTCTGTGTACACCCCACAGACAACGACTAATGTCGAGTCACATGGCGGGAAGCCATGTCACCATAACGGGTTATTTGTTGAGAAGATACGTTTTAAAGAGTTCAGACGAATGCCCCTTAATCGGCCCACTGACCTTGACCCAAATCTGGGTACATCTGAAGTACCTTGGTGTCATTGGGTATTCTGACAAACATTGGTTGGTCTCGCATTATCTGTGTGCAGAATAGGTCTTTATTGAGTTCCGACGAATGCCCCTGTAATCGACCCACGTGGCCTTTTGACCCTTAATCTGGTTCCCCCTTGTTGGGTCAGTTGTTCTTCTGATAAATTTTGGCTGTCATAGGACACAGGGTTTTTGGCCAAGAATCAGAAGAAGGTAAAAAAGCAAAGAGTTTGAAGGAGAAGATGAGAAGGAGAACTAGAGGCAAAATTGTGCTCAAAGAGCCGACCTAGCCGTGTGGATTAAAATGATAACTTACTGACTAGGCGAAACATGGTTTAAATGTCATGTTCTAAGGAACACTTTGGCATGTGAAAGTGACACTTGCTGATCACTGATCAAAAGTTCTTGTGTATACACCCCATGGGCACAGGTCATAAGCAAACCTTGTGCATGAAATGGCCAGATTATGCTCGCTATTGTGGGAGAAGGATTTTCTTAGAGTTTGACCAAAATGACATAGTGACCAATATGTGACCCCTAACCAAAAACTGTGTAAACCACATATGCACCTTTGGTCAGCGGTCATTCTGAGCGATTGGTCAAAATCGGCGAGATCTAGATTAAGCTAGATCTGTAGACAGATTTGAACACACGATCGAGGAGATCAGAACGAAGTGACCCCGTAATGACGTTAACCTCATGGCGAGCACAACATTTGGTGAAGGGGTCTCAAGCTGCTCATATGCATGAGTCAAATGACTTACAATGGTTTATGTAGGAGAAGCATATTTTGTAAAAAATTGTCTTTGGACCCTCTGACCCCAGATGATCTTTGTTCTAAAATTCAGGAAGCAACTTTTGTAGGGGATGTAAAACTACACCCCATACATGAGTCACTGCTCTGATCAAACGAAGGAATAGTATTTGAAGTGTAACGTAATTTTAAGATTATTTTATTTTAAAATATTACTTTATTTCTCTATTTATTGAGAAAAGATTTCTCACGGGAAAACGTACTTTTATTCTTGTTATATAGCATCCATTTTTGTGATTAAGTATTGTTTTCTCAATTTCATTTGAGAAAAAAATTCTCACGGGAAGAAAAAGTACTTGTTTATGATAAAAAAAAGAGAGCAGCGATTCCCAGTGCTATATTGAGTCAAACCTGTTATTTACAATAGATAGATTGCACATAGGGGAAATGGGAACTCCCCAAGATGTAAATTTAGAAACTGAGTCAACTTGTTTATGCTTTGAGACAAAACTTTGTGAAAAATAGGTATCCCAATGATAGTTATAATTGTGAGGTGAGGCCATGGTAGATGATGTTATAATCTGTTTGACAGGCTAGGTTAGTTCATTGCATGATAATGTTGTAATACCTATTTTTTTAATATTAGAAAAGGGAAATCTTGCTGTGAGTTAGTTAGTATGTTAGATACTTGTCAATGGAAGGAATGGGGCCAGCAGTTGTAATCAGGAAGCTATACAGTATAGTTATAGCTATTTTACAAAATGTGTATTGGTTCTTGCTTCCCCAGTGCCAGGATTTATAATCCTTTAGAGACCGCCGGAGCTTGAAAGCCTAAGTTAAACTGTCTGTTGTCGTCTTTTAAGACAGGAGAGCTTCAGTATTCAGTTTTTGGAATCAAAACTTGGAGTCCAGTTTGTGGTCCTATGAGAGGACATAGCGACAGACTGATGTTGGTATATTACCTGGATTGTATTGCAGAATAGTAGTGTCGGGGGAAACCCCCGTCGTCTGGAACTGGGACAAAAGTTATCTTCGGACTCAGAAGATTCCAATGAGAATATTAACTGAGGATATATAAGTGTGTGACTTTGCATTACTGTCATTTGGAGTCTTCGCTGTGAGGAACATTATTCATAGTTGAACTGCCACAGCTTCTTGCAACGCAGCAGACACTAGAGTAAGTGTAACTAAGGTATCTTAGTTTATTAATTCATTGTAAAGTTGTTTGATTGTAATTATATGTTTTGGACATCATATTTTGGACCATTCTGATTACAAATCTCATAAAATTGTTTATGATATAAAAGTTCAGATCATTTGTGCAAAAAAGGCCTCATTTTTGTGTTTGTAAGGTATTTCTGACCTTTGATTGCCACGAGTTATTCATATATATTCAAAAAGGAGAAAGTTGAATACACCCTAGTGCTATGTTGAAATATGCACCACTTCGTTTACAAACAGATAGATGCCACCACGAGGGAATGTTTGTGTATGCTAAGAGATCAAAACAGATGGCAAAATAGGTATTTTCCATGATGGTATGAATTGTGAGTGATGCAATGCAGAGGATTGAATTTATGGGAAATCCAATTGGTTCAGTGCAAGACTATGTTGATACATGATGATGTTTGTATGTAATGATTATGTTAGAGAGGGGAAATCTAGCTGTGAGAAGTGTTAAATGCTGCCAATGAAAAGATTGAGGGCCAGTAGTCAGGAGGCTAGGATAGTTATAGTTGCAGTTGTGGATCTCCAAGTGTGGTAGATCGGTGTAGTACATAGTGTCAGGATTGATAATATATTTGATGTCACCGAAGTGAACTTGTGCGTCGGGTTTAAGGCCAAAAAGAGCTTCAGTTTTGGAAATCAAAAAAGGGATTCCGGTTGTGGTCCTAAATTGAGAACATTGACGGGAATATTGTGGGGTAGAATACCTGGATGTATTGCCAGAATATAGTGTCCGTCGAGGGAAAACCATCGCTTGACCGCTGAACTAAAGTTATTTCAGGACTGAGAAGATTCCAATGGAATATTACCTGAGGATTTTGAAGTCTGGACTTTGCATTACTTGTCATTTTAGGGTCTTCGCTGTGAGGACATCAACGCTGAACTGCAACGCTTCTTTAACTCTGGACAGTTGTTACTCTCATAAGTATCATAATCTTAAATTGTGGGTAATTTTATTTTATGAATGTTTTATACCAAATCATACCAAATTCTTGAAACCAATTGATAAAATAATTAAATATGTGTATATATAAAGTTTAGATCATTTGTTCCAAAATGCTATTCGTTGTGCTTTAAAGGGATTTCTGACCTCTGACGTCCACGAGACGTCATAACACCCGAAACCATAGGTCAAGTGATGGGAGTCACGATGTGACTTTATGACCTCTCATTAAGTCCTACAGGATAGGCTAAAGAATTTCTATTTGACATTGTTTTAAATTTTACACAGAGTGAAGGGGTTGAACTTAGTGACCCAGATGACCTTTGATCAATTCCATAAGAAGCTTTTGGGGTATGTCAAATTACACCACCTACATGAGTCACATGATCATACTATGTTATCTGCAGGAGTAGTGCTATGAAAGTAAGGTAATTGATGTATTTTACCTATGACCTCTAAATCATGCGTCATATGATCAAAGTGGTGATCAAGTCATACAAGATGAGACAGCATTAGTTTTGAGATTGAGATTTGACCCTTGACCCCGATATGTTAAAAAAAAAATCATGTACACCGGTAAGCTGGCAGGTTCCAATGCAAATAAAAAAAATCTATATGCTTTAGTTCTGAGAAAAAAAAATCTGAAGTTATTTAGCTAGGAACGGAAATTACCCCATAATGACCCCGGATTGACCTCTCGGCTTATGAAGCCTAGCAGCACAATCGTCCGACAGAAGTGCAAGTATATCCGGTAACAATGCCACCTTCTACGTAAGTAAATGACGTTTCCAATTGATGGCAGGGATATAGTCATCCCGGAGTTTATCCAGAACAACCCTCCTATTTTTTCCCCCACACTTTGCCCGGAATGGGAACGGGAGGGCATATATGGACAACCTATTTTTTTTTATAAGATGTCTGGCACTGTACAATGGCTGTTCCCAAAGAAACTTGGAAAACCATACAAAGTACTATTTAAAAAAAGTTTAAGAAACTTACATCCAAAGTCAAGGGATTTCAAGGGCGTTTCTCTTGACGAACTTTCAGCGCTTGAATAAGGTTGCCAGAATCGATATGAGACCACCCAGATTTCATCAGCGACAGTATCCCGGTTACTATGGTTACTTACCTGGAAGAACTTAATCGGTCAAGTTACGAGACATTGTATCCGATACGAGGCTTTATTACGAAAAGCATTCTTGGATACGAAGTTGGCGGAGATTGTGAGATGAAATACTGAAAAGCGTTACCGGGGGAAAAAGGTCAAGAAATTGAACGCCTGCGACAGGAACTGGGTTATTTAACTACTACACACTCTAGGGTTCAACTGAGGCATAATGATCTGAATATTTTCGGGGAGAGGAGTACTTTACCCACCTTATGAAGGTAGAGCCATCAAGTTTAGTGATCAAGAAAGGATCCAGCTATAATGTATCCAGACGGAATCCCTTAAATTCGTGGGACATTACAAACTACTTAGCCCCGGGTTACAGTTTCAAACAATTCTAAATGCCTATGGAGGGGATTTGGGGAAGGATTCTTCCCCTACGAATGGATGGATCACTAGAGAAATTAAAAAATCCCGAGCGAGTTTTTTTTTTTTAGTGATGATACCAAAACTCCAACCATCAGCGGTGAGGAATGCAATTACTGCAAAGATTTATGGACGAGTAGACAAATGAATACCATGACAGACATCTTGAGTTGGTATAATGATTTGGATGTCCAACAATGTTGAACTGACAGTAGACAACATTTAATTTTCTATCACTCCTTAGGAGTGGATATGTTAAGATGCCATCTCGGTACCTGGGTTTTGAAGCAGCATATGCCCACTGGGCCTACATCAGAAGAAGTGACACCACTTGATTTAAACCCGGTCACGCCTATTGCAACACGGTGAATCCGCCGTGGAAGAGTGGTTAGATTGAGTGGCGGCTATCGAAGGTATTGAAATGCAACACCCGTTCAACAAAGAGGAATATCGATTGGTCCGCGGGGATTCCCGTTGATGGGTTTGTCGGAAAAAAATACCGTCTTCCGTTCCACGGCTGCTATTTTCACGGCCATCTATGCGATCAACCCTAATAGTGGAACACAACATTGTTCAATGGCAGAACCTCCGCAAAGAGACTGCTAAAACTTCAGACTATATTAGAAGGAGGGATTCCATCTTGTTGAAAATAACGAATGGAGTGGTTGACTGAAGGAGACCGATCCTGAGGGTTTCCGCTAGAAACAGACGCCACCACGAAATAGACGACATCGTCAAAAGCATTTGGAAGACCACCGTTTTGAGCCATTAAGGACGACATCCATGTACATATGGAGCGTCAGGAATATTTTTAAGAGAAGATGCCACCAATTTTTAAAAACTGTGACGTCTCGAGAGATGGCATTGGTGATCACATGAAAAGTTTGCTGAAAAAATACCTATCAGGCAGCCGGAGCGAAGCTTAGTTGGTAGTATGAAAGAAGAGACGATTTTGTCATAACTCCACGGATAAATGATATACGTCAGCACGGAATGAAAATTGCGGCCGTATATGAAATCATCGAGTGAGAAATCATAGATTCAAAGGAGTATTTTATGAGTAAAAATGTTAATCACGGGTTTTAATGTCTAATGGTCCCTTCCCTTTTTTCCCCTACCTGCAAATGTGATAAAGGACTCCCACAAAAATCACTTCCTTTATTGGGTCCATCATGGATTCAAGGCTACAACATCCATTCACCTGCTGCTGTGCTGGCATTGACGGGATGTGGAAAAAAACAAAGCGGTAAGAACTTTTAATGGAGAAAGGAGGGGCCAATTTAAAAGGGTATCCTGAAAATATTATTTGGTGTTTCGGAGAGTACCAACATGCATATTCTGAGCTCAGCAAGAACAATACCTTTCGTAAGCAGAAAACTTTATAATGGCTCCACGTCTCGAGCTGTGTGCTCCATTGATGCAATTCCAAGAGATTTAAAACATGACGCTCCCTTCTTACACGTTCTGGCAATGGAAACGCCAAACAACGTAAAGGTATTTTGCGTGGAGCCGACAAAGACTTATATATTGCTTGTGGAATGGCCTGAACATCCCGAGGGAATGTCCAGCTTCAATGGCTGTAGAAAAAAGTCATTTGAAAAATATAAAACAGCGGCTCCGAGGATCTCGTCAATAAGATGCTTTGCGTAGAAAAAAACGAAACAAAAAAAAAGCAAAAAGGTGGTTGGGTATCGGCCATGTTCGCTCACAATATGGGACGTGCCTAGTCTTCGGTTCAAAAAGTAAAAACATGGTCATGACACGACACAAAATGGCTCTTGTCCAAAGAGAGAATTGAATGCTTCATCAACAGTATCGAGATGGAAATGAAGACATCTCGACCGAAGTGACTGGCGGAAGACGAGAAAGTGAAGTTTATAAAATAGACCTTGAGTCGACATCCTAAGTTGGACCGCTCAAAGGAAACGACCTCTTGAAATGAAATTAAGCAGATGCACCCATCCTCCACCCTCTAACACTGAGGATCAAGAAGATTGGTGGATTTCAATAAAAACTCGTAGCAGCCACGTAGGAATAGAGAGCGAAGTGCTTGCTAGTGTACCATCAAACCATGCGTAAGGAAAGCATCGTTTAGGACAAGATTAAAAAAATCCAAACAGCGCGGTTGGAATAAGAAGGCGAATAATTAATGATTGAACTGCATCAAAGGACTCGCGTGGTAGATATCATTAAACGACGCCCTTTAAAAGAAAGAACTTCAATTCTAAGGCTTGAGGGAATTCAACAGTGCAGTAGCAACTTTAAACCACCACCTGCAAGATTTATGGAAAATCCGGACAGATGGAGGTTTCAACAAATTCCACAAAGAATTCAATTCAATAGAAACGGTCATGATCGTGGTGCCAATAATGATGGGACCGCGGTGCATGAGGAGGATATGATGACAAACTCCAAATCTCCAGACTTGTTTACCGAAGCGTATCATCTGAACCATTACAGCAGCTCTAAGAAGAAAAAGAAGACGAAGAAGAAACATCGACAAAGTAACGATGATCTTCCTTTAGTGTTTTCTACTACATCGCCACACCGCTGGAGTGATTATTTAAATACATTGTCATTGAGGTCTAGTCGTTATTTGGGCGTTAGACACCACCATGGACTGTTAGCCGCGTACCGTGCGGCATACATTAGATGCTGCATACATTTGCATGCTGTAACAGTACTGTCGTCATTCAAGATACGGATGTCAGAGATGGTAAAGAGGGAGCAAAGATCAGAGAACGAAACACACCTAAAAACGTGTACAACGATCCAAAAAAAAAATCAGAATGTTTTTGAGGTTTACATGCTGTTTACCGTGCTGCCAAACAAACAAAGAAGAAGGGGAAGAAGAAGCCCAAGATACGTCAAGAAGACGTCCAGAAGTGACTTTAATCGCAAAGGACATACACTCTCTACAAGCCCTTGAAAACAATTGAAAAAGAAATTCGGGAGAAATCGAGTCGTCGTATTCGGCGTAGACAATCAATGGCAGTCCTACTTAGTCGACATGTCACCGTTATCTAAATTCAATGCATCTTGACCGTCGTCGATATCTTTGCAAAGTAAGCGTGGGCTATTCTCATTAAGGATAAGACTGGATCTTCACTACCTTCGGCTTTTCGTGAAATATTCAATTCCGGACGTAAGCCATGTAAGTTACAGTCAGATAAAGGTATGGAGTTTCTCTACGACTAACAATGAGACTAAGGCGAGTGTAGTAGAACGATTCAATAGAACCTTGAAGGCCAAAATGTGGAAATATTTCACGGCCAAAAATACTCATCAATATATATATATCAATATATAGATGTCTTGCCGTACTTACGTGTAGAACAACTCTTTCCATCGCAGCATAAAACCTAAACCTTTTCTGGTCTCGCGCGCGAATGAAGAGATGGTGTGGATGACACTGTACGAGAGTGAACCAAGATCCGAGGTGGAATCCAAAAGGCAAACTTTCAAGTTTGAAATTGGAGACAAAGTTCGAATAAGCATCATAGCAAGACCTTTTTAAATGGGGTCTCTTCCTAACTGGACGGAAGATTTTTTTGAAATCAGTCAAAGGATTCCACGTCGCCCACCCGTATGAAAAGTGAAAGATTTTGGTGGTGAAGAACTGGAAGGGACTTCCTACGAAGAAAAACTCCAAAAGGTCAACAAAACAGATCATATGTTCAGAATTGAAGGTGTTCTCAAAAAGAGAAAACGAAATGGAAAGACCGAATATTTGGTGAAATGTCTTGGATATCTGGATAAATTTTCAAGCTGGGTAGGTCACATTCACCAGCTATAAAAGTAAAGTGAACGCTTTGTATCCGTCACAAGTATCTCAATCGCAGTTCACGACTTGATATCGATATATCTATACAAATGAATGGGTTCATTCTACTTGACCTTACCGAACAATAGCTCGATGGATGTTCATCCGGATAACACGTTGACAGATTTTAAAGTGCGATTACCGCAACCCCTCACCCTACAAGGAGAGTGGGAAGTTGCTCTGGTAGAAATCGCATATCCTCACAGATGGTATAACGTACCGAAAAACACGGGATTTTATTTTAAATTTCCCGGAGAAACCAACTGGAGAAGAAAAGACATTCCACCGGGATACTATGGTAAACCTTCTGATCTTATCAGCGCAATGAAAGATGGAGCGTTTGAAGAACAGATCGCATTCAGTTATTCAAAGAGAACTGAAAAGGTTAAACTAACGATCAAAAACGGAACCGTCATGGCACTTAAGACTCCCATTACCGATATGCTAGGTTATAATTATACCGCCAGCAGCACGGCAGCTGGCTAGAAGGAGGTGAACACACTGCAGAATTTGTAGCTGACGTTCAACCGATGCAACACCTTTTTGTTTGCACAGACATTATTGAAGATCATATCGTCGGCAATAAAAAAAGGCCCCTCTACTACGCACAGTTAAAATTACTGGTAAATACGGAGAAGTTATCATGCTAAATTTTGATAGTCCTCATTACATTCCGCTCAAGCAGAAATTTATAGACACGATTCAAATTTCCGTCCGAAACGATACTGGACAGAAGGTGAGATTCACCCGAGGAATAGTCATCGTTAAGCTACACTTTAAACAGAGGCGACCTTCCCTGTTATATTAATTACGGAGATCGACATGAAAGACATGTCATTCATCGAGTTGCATTCAAGGTTGACACTTGTATCGTTTTATATCCTAATTAATTTGAAGAGAGCGTGTGTGGTCCAGTGGAAAAAGGCAGGACTTGTGATCATTAGAGCGTGAGTTCGAGCCCTGCCGTGGCAAACGCGTTTGTGTCCCTGGGCAAGTTACTTAATCTCAATTGCCTCATCGACCCAAGTGAAATCTGGGGAGCTGTCATGTTATGAGGGATATTACAATCTAAGTGCTGATAGGGATGTGCGCTTGGCCGGCAGCCACCTAGATGAAGCGAAATTATTGTGACGATTTCCTAATGGCGGCGTAATAATAATAGGCAACAGCGCTTGGAGACCGTTTACAGTGATAAAGCGATATATAAAAAAAACATGACCTACGAGAATTATTACCTACAGCGGGTCAGCCAGGATATTCCTGTCTTTGAAGGTATTAATTTGCAAAAGAGGCTAAGGATTGGGAGGTATCCTTGTTGGACGTTTGCGGTCTGCTGTACATGTACCCTTGATAAAACAAGGAGTCAAAACTTTAAGGAAACACGCTTTAAAGACGGGAGTTAGTATTGCAGAAGATGCCTTAGCCGGACAGAATATAAAAACTGTTGCTAAGAGAAGATTAAAGGAAACGGGTACGACTTTAGGACGGCAGGCCACTCGTAAGATGACCGGAAGTGGATCTAAAGGAAGAAGTTCTAACCAGAAAACTCTGACAGAAACAGAGTCAGAGAAACCTTGAAAACGAACTGCCAAAAAGTGGTATCCTTTGGGAGTCCTTGACACGTATGTAACCCTTTTTTCTCTGGACACTCTGGTCACCACCACACATTTAAACCGGCCCACTTTACCATAATTGTTTATGTGTTTACCAGGTTGCTGACTCCCACTCAACCTTCTATTAGCCAGGGAAACTGTTGATAGATTTACACGGCCATGGGGTGTTAGTTGTAAGCTGTTGTATTAATATTGTAGAGTTAAAGTTAAAGTCATTTGCTACATAGAGTATGGTGTATACTGTTGTTGGTCAAGGATAGAGGCAAATATTTCTAGTCTAATACTGAAATAGTTGCTAAGGAGATAAAATGCGTTGATGCAGAGGGGAAGTGGAAATGTTTTAGATGTGAATAAAGGAGTTGAATACTTGGATTTTTGTGGATGAGTGCAAAGTATCTCAAAGTGGAATAGAGCTAATAGAGTATTTGATGGAAGAGGAGATCGGCAAAACACTCTGATAGCCAATGGAAGAAAGAAAAGGTTAATATGCATTAAGCATGATAGTTAGATCTAAATGTGTAATAGTATTCTGTATGTAATCATAGGCCTAAGTGTAGGCCTATACTGCAATTTATGTGGTGTGTGGTGCATAATAGGTTAATTTTGTCTGTGTGTGTCTTGTTCATTTCAAATGGAACCATGTTTCTTTCTGCTTGCACTTTGCCACATTTACAGCCTATTTATATCCATACAGAGGCCTATACTGTCACATGTTCTGATCAGATTATAGGGTGTGGGGGGGGTGGGTAGTGGTGTAGGTGATTTTATTTTTGATTGTTTTGTCCCTTGCAAAAATTAAGCAATCCCATTTTATGTTATATTTTTATAAACATTTTTCATTTTTTTAATAAATTTTATTGTAGCCATATGACATTAATTAAGCTTTAATCTGCTTCTTAATTGGCTCTATATGTAATAAACAGCAACACTTGAATTAAAATGAAATATACTTTAAAAAAATCTGTACCATTATTTCAGATAACAATGCAAGGAAACGGTGAGTGAAGAATGCTGCGACTAGATGACATGTTTACGTACGATGGCAGCGTGCTGTAGTACAGCCAGAGGTAATGTTTATGATGAGTTTCAAGAAAACACTGAAGGAAGTCATCCGTTGTATCCATGTAAAAAACCCTTTGTTATTATTAATTTTCACTTTTAATCATTGATAAGATTTTCAAGATTTTCTGTATGAATTGATTCTTAGAACAGAGATATATACCTTCCAAACAAAGCCAAGATTTCTGACTTGTATTCATATGATTTTTGATATTTGCTTCCTGTTTGAGGATTGGTGTTGATAAGTTGGTATCCTTTGTGCCTTTGAGAAATTAGCAGTTTGACAGATTAAACTCTTAACACTTGACAATATTTTCTATTTGGTAATTCAACACCACTTGTGGCCAAGATAATATATATGTTTTGCTGGGTAATCATAATAGTTATTATCATGTACAATGTAAGGTGAATTGTCAATAGAAAATACAGGTACCTTGATCTGGACCTTGATATTCTCTCGTTCCAAAATCTAGTTATACACCAACCAATATTTCAAACGACTTTCTCAATGGTTTTTTTTTTTTACTTCCCTACATAATACAACTCCTCCCCTCCATAAATGTATTTATGCTTATTCCATATCAAGTTTATTTTGTTCCTATTTACATAAAATTGTATTTTAATAGCCGGATGTGGTAAAATTGATATTCTCCACAAAACTATTCAAGTTCAGCATAGTTGGTCAATGAGCGATAACAGTTTGAAATGACTCAGCAATGCAGCATGTACACACAGTCAGTCCTGAGGTCACAGTGACCACAATTGATAACCGCAGAAATTGTTGTACGAGGGTCCGAGTCAATAATGATTTGCACAACACAAAAAAACACGCGTCCTTGCTCTTTGATTGAATTACCCACACAGAAAACGGTGAAAGCAGTGATGATTTTTTTCGCTATGTTAAAGTATAGGGGAATTTATGTTCCAACTAAACTGGCAATCTATTAACTAACCGTGGTCTTCGCCTTTTCCCTTCTCCAAACCTATAACAGCTTCACTGCAACAGACTTTTTTTACAGTAAATGTCCTTTATGATTGGTCAACTTTAAACTAATGTTGGGCTCCTGATTGGTCAAGACAACGCATTATTTAAACACGATTTTTTTTCACTTTTCATCTTTTTTCAACCTCCAAAAATTCCTTATAATTATATACCATCTGAGGTATGAAGTGGTAACTGTTTCTGAAACATTTCTTTTCTGCAATATTGTAAAATTAAACAACGTATTTACGAGCCCCCAAAAACGAAGTTGTTTCAAACGTTTTCTACCAATAGTCTGGAGGCTATGTGTGTTCCCGTGTGCTTTGATGTTTATTTTCCGTTCTCTGCGGAACTTGTTAATTATGATATGATTGAACAAACAATGATGTGCCAATTTTGTCGAGTGTGTGTTCACCATTTCACATGCAAATTACGGTTGACGTCATATTTAAAATTAATTACAACCAGTACACAATCAAATCAAGCGTTTAGATTCCTTTTATCATTCTATAAACGCATCCAAATATTAAAACCATGAAAAACATTCAACATTCCAGCAATACTCAAAGAATGGCGTCCAAAAAAATGAAAAATATTAAAAAGGCGGGCATATTGGGCCAAAATAATCATTAATATGAGGAAAAACACACATATATTTTCACGAGTAATCAGAAACTCTTATCAAGCAGT
Organism: Ophioderma brevispina; assembly: GCA_023653785.1. Lineage (NCBI taxonomy): Eukaryota > Metazoa > Echinodermata > Ophiuroidea > Amphilepidida > Ophiodermatidae > Ophioderma > Ophioderma brevispina. The sequence goes on from JAMKCH010011716.1 coordinate 18,463, forward strand.
AGCTTGCCTTCAGATCCAGGATGGGTCACTAACATGTCCTCCAAAGTTCCACAAAATGGCAAAATTTGTGAAGAAATTCACACTTTACTAGATATAATAAATGTGTGGAAAAAACATGTAATTTTATTTTAAAGGCACTCTCGTAACTATTGTCAGTCATATTTACTATCATCTTGCCTTAATTCCAATGAATTGGCAGCCATACGGACGCTTCAAATTTCGTAAAATGTACATTTTACCATCTTCTGGATATATTTAGTTATATTATCCATAATCACCATAAAAGTACTGAATTTTAATATTACACACTATAACCTTGACAATTAGAAAATCGTGTCTAGTATATTTTGGTTTGTTAACCATACTTCAAATGAAAAGTATTGCAATATGCCTTCCGTTTAAGTTCTTTACACCTACCAAATTGCCATGTACCTGTTTTCACTTGACACCAACATCTGAAATTTAAGACTGATATCAAATAAGTAATATTAATATAAATATCTGTGTGATAAGCGACGTGTCTCATACCCCCATTTATACCTTTACACAAACATTTCTTCTGGATGAATGACTATAACTAAATATAATCAGACCTAGGGTAACGTTGTAGCTTTGAAATCTGAAACGCCAGATGTAGTTGGTCGCCCATGTGGGGATTTCTCCATTGTTATCAAACGGAAACGACAGACCCGAGTTTCTCAGTCAGAAATAAATTTTTACACTTTAATATAACAAGTTTTTTGGATTGTATAACCAAATATATTCCATATTAATATATAATTTAAGGTTTATCTTCAGACTGCTCCGTTTTGGCCGCCATCTTCAATTTGAGAGCGCTAATAAAAGGTGGGAACCGCCATATAAGAGTCTAATAATGGTCAAGGAAGTATATTCGACCTTTTCAGTGAAATCTTCATGGTATTTGAGCGTTTTCTACGATTTTTATGACGTCATATTAAGATTACATAAATAATATATTATAAATGCTCAGAACCATTAGGCACCATCGATTTTTTTGAATTAAGTGGCTAATGTACATTGGAATCCAATACAAAATTAGAAAACTAAACACAACTAAAGGCCCACGGGAACCAGTTCCCTTACATACGGCCACTAACTACCACTGGAGAGGTCAGCGCTGCACCATTGTTTTCATGCGAAAAGAAAACAAGGACGAACTCGTAATGTTACGCGAATTCTCAAATAAATGTTCCCCGCCGAATTTTCGCGACATTTTGAAGTGGCAACTTAACTGCACACATTAAAAATTTGGATATTACAACATAACTCGTCCCAATGAACTCCATCATAACTTAACACACAGCGTCCGATGCCCTTAGATCTTAGGTCATTGGGGACAATTAAAACCACTCCATCCATAATTCACTAAAAAAAAAATAACTCTACAAAAAATAATCGATGACGTCCACCCATATGCGCAAAAATAACTTCAGAATACCTAAAACTAAGAATAACTCACAAGAACTATAAAATGTAATTCAACACAAAAAAAATCTAACAACACATATCATGTTCACACAAAGATTTATGGCATAAGCCTTTCATGTAGCGAAGAAGGAATTTTGAACATCCGATGTACCGTCATCAGCGAAACATTAATTCGCAATATTTAATTAGCTCCATTGCATACCTAAGCCGCATAACTACCACACATCTTCATGTTCACACAAAAGGATGTCATGGCATAAGCCTTTCATTGCGAAGGAATTTTGCACAGCCGATGTACCGTTTCAGCGAAACAATTGCGCATATTTATTTAGCTCGTTACATACCAAAGCCGCATATAGATCATGCACTTTATGTGGCAAAACAATGCAAATGCCAAAAGTACTCTATGTGGCACAAGAATTTTGCATATCTAATGTACCGTTTTCAGTGATCCATTAATTATGCAATTTAATTTAGACTATTTGTCATACCTAAGCCGTCTCTTACGTCACTGTCAAATCGCAGAAACGATGCATACCATGATGCACTTCCATGAAAGCAAAGAATTTTGTGTGCCCGATATAGTTTTTCAAAAGATACAGCAGACAGGGTTAACATTTTTATCAAATCACGAATTCCCGTGTTTAACATTTTTCTCTCACAGACCTACGGACATACAGACATACGGACACACGGACACATGGACGGACGGAGCCCATTCATAGTCCCCTTTCCGGGGGTTGGCATGACAGAACAAATTTTGGACTTGTTTCATAATAGTGAACAGTAAAAATGACATGAGTAAAAAATATTTAATAATATACCTATATTGAATAATAACCTATTGTTTACTGGAGACTGACTTCATGGCGATGAGTTGTGTAATGGGCACGCTGTTGTAGCTAAGATAATGTAGTTACCATGCTCAGAAAACTTAACATTTTCTCAAAAACATTGACAACATATATTCATGCCCTAACTGTGATACATAAAACAAAATAGAATATTAAAAAAAAACCCCCACACACACACACACACACCACACACACCCTCACACACCACACACACATTCATGGTATGTACTGTGTGTGTATGGTTGGGTGGGGTGTGGGTGTTGTGTGTACGTGTGTTTGGGATGTAAAAATGTTGGGAGGCACTAAGGTTTTAATTAGTACAATCAACTCGTTGATGTTTTTCCCTAAGTAAACAGATCATCATTGGCTGGATTTTCCATAGTGAAGTAGCATGAATTTTCCCCGGCAATTTTCCCACAATTGTGTTGTTATCAAAATTGTTATTTTACAATATTTGAGCTCTAGGGCGACAATTTAATATCTCTAGTTTTATTTCCATACATTGAATTGTCAAATAATTTACAACAAATTCCAGTTTATGGCTCAAAATACAATTCACCTACTCTAACATTCCAAAGCTCTTTTTTCGATGATAGCCTCATGATACATCACAGTGTATACACCAATTTTTTTGATCACATCACTATGTGATACATCCCTAGAATGTCCCCCTACAAGGAAGGTCGAATATCATAATACACACATTAAGATTTTGCATCCTCTTTCATTCTTTAAAAAAGGGACTGACCATCCTTGTTCTCTGTGGAATAGAAATAGCCAAATGAATAAGCAGTCTAAAGATAAGGACACCATAAGGAATATGATTATGATGACACTAAACAGTATGAAGAGCTACAGCACCGATAGACCTTAAGTAGCATTCCACCCGATCCCAATTAGCAGAGTGATAGCAAAAAGTGACCAGGTAATTTGGATTTTGGTTAAAGGCCCAAAGGTATACGTAAATCAAAATTCATTTAGATTTTAGTAATGGCCCTGACAAACCCGAAAAGGGTCATGTTGGTGTAGGCATGTTGTAATTTTTAGGTCAATTGGTGTTGTGTCCTCTTTAGCATAACAGATAGCCCCTTGGTGACTGCCATGGTGTTTGATCTTGAAAGACTATGACAGGGTTCCCAGCCTTTTTTGTGCCGGACCCCCCAATTTCCAAATGTACAGGTTGGGGTGACCCCCAAACCCGTTGAGTCTTTTTAGCGAACATTAGTCCAAATCGATTGTCTAATGCAGAGTCAGACTGGCCATATGCTCGCTCATTTTTTTGCCCTTGTGAGCTGCTCGAGTGCCTAACATGGACCGGAATAGACAACAACCTAGCCATCAGGAGGTGGTTTTATTTTTCTGAATAGGAGGCTATTGCCTTTCATTTCCCAAAATTCTAATCCAACACTGGACTATGCGGAACAATCGGGTGGTTTATTAGACCTTAAGTAAGGTATTCAAACTGTCCCTCTTGAGAAGAAGAGCAACCTTTATTTTTCATGATTGTTTCCCGACTATTAAAAATAACTTTGTGACCTTTTGTCAAAGTTTATATATCTTCTTTCGTGACCCCCCCATTCTTAAGGGCCCGCGACCCAAAGGAGTCTCAACCCCCAGTTTGGCAAACACTGGACTATGACTATTGATTACCATCCCAAAGCTCCAATTGGGGTGTCTCCAAACCAGACTACTGCTACATACATGAAGGTACACCATCATGTGAAAAGGCTCTAACTAATTTTAAAACGAAGTCCTTGCACCTTTTTCAACGATGTGAGAACAAATTCTGCCAGATTTTGTACATGACCCACTTAGGGTTTCTCTAGATGTACGGTCCCTATATGTTAAGAAATGAATGATTTTGACAAGAAATCCTGCAACGAATTGTTGGAAATTTCTCTACACATCATTTCAAAGCAATTCGACCTGACTTTCCTCATAATTATTGTTTTCAAAATATGCATTGATAATGAAAAGTATAGACAATTGATGAAATTTTTGGCTTCGAGATAATGGATGTTCATGTGGGATATATGATCAAAGAAATTACTTTCAATTCAGTAGGTCCAATCAGAATTAATTTAGATTTAGGTAATGGTCGGACAATCCCAGAAGGTACAATCCTCATTAATAAATATTATGCATGCCAACAATGGAATTTGATCCCCACAACTACAGAAATCGTGCCATATCTAGTCTCCATGATTCTACAAAATCTTCCTAAACCGATCCCCTCAGCTGTACCTTTTAGAAAAGGCTTAAATAATGATAAAAATATCTGAATTTTGTAGAATTGTTAATGAATAGAGCCCTTTTCTTCAAATGCCTGTTACTTCTTTTGAAATAGAAATGAAACGTCATAAGTATTTGCAGGACTTATGTTAGCTGGCTTTATTTCCCACATGTGATTACACAGTATATGTAATATTATTGAATATAATCATTTTGTTCATTGCATGCTGCTGACAAATTTAATGGCAATTAATCGACAATGTACTGCAGTGTTTTCAAAGTTCAAATTGTTCTTCTGTCTTGACTTTTTCTTGTTTATTTTAAATTTGATATTGAGATCAGTCAATATTACAAAGATGGGTTTTTCCCACAGTTTTTATTGCAAGTTACTATACTTTGTTTGGACTGAAAGATTTATTCTCTACCCTTCCAAGGATCATTTTCTCACTCTTTGCTGATGATTGTCATTCTGGACAAATAGTTCAAATGATTATTTATACTAAAAAAACATTCATCAAATGGTATTTGTAGTGAAAGCATTTAATATCCGGGATGTTTACATGAGTTTTTTGATGCATTGATGCAATCGGCCATTACTGAAATTGAGGATCATTATTTTGAAGGGTCCCCTTGAAACATTTGTTTCAGAGTAATGACCGTTTGTATGAAAAATCGGTGGCATATTTTTGGAACATTGAGGAAATGCAGCATGATAATACAAAGAAATGAAATTCATTTCGATATGGAGAAACAATCCTTTGGAATAAAAAATTATCAGATAATACTTCACAAACCTATCCCGATGTTGCACAATCTACCTCTACAACCGTTATTTGAACTAACAAGTAAAGCTCACCAACCCTTCTTTTTGTAATGTTTCATTTAGCCCTTCGCAAGTATATTTTTAGAAATTTAATAGAGGCCCTATCATGATCTACCTTAAAGAGTCTAAATTTTACAATTTGCATGGATAGCTCCCAGGTTAGCTTCCAAACTCAAAGTGAAGGATAAATCCCAAGAAATTTCATACTTTTTTTTTTTCCACAAGGAACAATAAAAAGGAAAAGCAACAGTGTTCAATGAAATCTCCTTCTTAAACACTTTAGACACATCTTTTTCTCTAATCTATTGGTCTAGCTTAGCCGTGTGATATATGAGGTGCTCGTGTGCATGTGTGTAGACACTCTAACGGTGCGCATTAATGTGGCGGAACGATTGAAGTCATCAGGTCTTTCCTTGTAAATGTAGGCTTGACTGTCTTTACCAATTGAATCAATTTATGAGTATTCTTAAGTGTTAAAGTTCGGTCACGTGCTCTATCACACCCCTATAATTAACATGTGATACATTATTTTTAGCGTAGAAAAAGCAGCTATTCCTTTTCACGGCGTATCCCAGGGGGTGTTTTTTGGGGGCGTGCGTCCCCTGGTAATTTGGCCAAAATCTTGTACCCATCAGCACGTTTTTTTACCATAACTACCTTCCATCACACCTGGTAATTTTGGCGTTTTTCAAGGCGGTGGATCCCCCTATTGTACCCCCTTCAAACTAATCATATCCGCCATGTTAACTGAGTGATGCAAGGCTGAACCTTAAAAGCAATACCTTTATTCTCTATTCAATTACTGTGGCAGTAAGCGTCCATGCGGACGGTAACTGACCAAAATCTCCTATTTTGCCTGTTTGTTATGATACCTATACTTGTTACAGATATGCAGCAATCTGAATTGATTGGTTTTCTGGTTTAACAAATCACTGACCTGGGGGAGTCACTTGGCATTTTCTTGGGTAACATAAGCTCGTTTACATGGGTGGTCCAAAAAGTGACCCTTTGCAGGACCATGTTGGCAGTGATAAGCACAACCCCCATTTAATTTTTTTTATTATACGGTATAAACCCAGAAATACAGCAAGTGCTGAGAAATCTGTTTAACAATTACGCAACCAACAAATACATGAAAAATACAAAATTACAACTAATCATACACACAGACAATTTGCAGTTAAGCCTACACTTTGTGGGGAACTGCTTGAGACCAGAGCGAATATCATACCCTTTTCTTGGACTTCAGAACTAAGGTGTAAATTTGACACCCTTTCCTGTATCCCCCGTGATTGAATCCTAGTCCCGCTTGTTTCTTTCCCGTACTGAGTCCTATGTTATCCAACAAATGCTACTGATCCCCTCCCCGATCACTGATAGTGCCTTTAGGGCTGATACTATACTGCTTCAAAAGTGTGAAGTTCTGCTCTGTGAAACGGCATATCTAAAGGCCATTGGAAATACAACCATCCCCCCATTTCTTCAACAAATTCGAGATTTTCCTGTACCAATGAATGTGTTGGTATATGAGTAATGACTGCCTGTCATATTCGTACTTCCCAGATCAACTATTTACAGAGAATTTGGGTCGTTATTAACTTTTCAATTTTCGAAATAAACTGTTAAAAAGAATACGCAATACAGTGGGTATATGGGAGACTCTGGGAATGATATACAGGGTGAGTATAAAAACCATACATTCAGGAAGATTTTTTCTTCAAAGGTTAAAACGTGTTTTTGCTTCAATTTTGCTTGGTTGTTTAAGAGATAAACAGGTATAAGAGATTTTTATTTGTGTTTTTCGGGCTTTGGGTTCAAAACTATGTCAATTTTGCTAAGAGACCTAAAATTCAGTTTGGCCAATTTTAGCCATTTTACATGCGGAGACAGGACTGACACCGACGTATACCATAACACATTATAGCAAAGACAATTAACACATGCAATTCAGATGTATCGATGTCTTCTCGACATAAAACATATCAGTTTGAATATAATTGTCTATTTTGTAACATAATTATAAGTAAAATAATCTACAAAAAAATTAAAATTACCATTGTTCATCATAGAGAGTAAGTTATTGAAAATAACCTCCATATCAATGTCTCAGGTCATGAACATAATGTAAACTGCTCAGAAATTTTGTTTTAACATCTCTAAGATATATGATTTTCCAAATAAAGTTATACTTCAGGTCCATTAATTGCCAAGAAGAAAACTAAAGCTGAAGTTTTCTGTAAATAATTTCGGAATTAAAACCTTAAAAATTCATTATCGCATTGCTGTTTTCAAGCGGAATACAAAACCTTCTATGGTTTCACTTTGCTCCAAGTTTCGTTGTAGTTAAAAACATGAAATTCTTGCTGAACCAAAGTAAACTTTGGCTTTTACCAGCTATCTTGAATTTTATTTAGGAAAGTGAACATTTTTACTTAGCATTTTCTTTGTAATCTCGGGGATATTGTTTTTGATAATCTTAATTACTCTCCCACCTTCTATGTTCAACATTAATTTGGTGTTAAATGTTTGTACTCAAATGACTGCTGAAGACCATGTTACTTATGTAAGCGAGCATCTTTGTTTGGCTCGCGCCCCCCAAAATCGGCAAAACAGGATTTTGACGTCTCTCAGCAAAATAGGCGGAACCTTTTCCAAAGTCCAAATGACACCAAATAAAAGTTTTCTGAAAGCCTGTTATCCTTCTTTATAACCATAGCAAACATTGAGCAAAAAACAATTCTTACTATGTTAATTATTTTTTTATTCTGAATGTAGGGTTTTTTTTTTGACGAACACTGTATTACTAAAATGGAAACGCATTTGCCACAATTCAACGCTAACATGCAGCACGGTTTATTTTAAAGTTCTCTGAGACTAGAGTAAAAGACAAGAAGCCATGATGTCAAAATTGTCAATGCCCCTTAAAGTGCAAATCAACAAGGCTCTCTTTTTGGTCTTGTAAATTTTTGTACAATGAGTGAAATTGACACAGATAAGAATT
>JAMKCH010011717.1:0-27839 GCA_023653785.1 Ophioderma brevispina
GTTCAAATTATATATAGTATATTTTAGAGAGTGTTGATTTCATTTGTCAAAATTCCCATACTGTGTGAAATATTGAGTAATTCCCCCTAGCTACAAAAGCCAAAGAAAAAAATCAAATGTCAACAATTCTTCATGAACTTAATTTGTGGCAGATTTTGCATAAACTTGCATAGTGTAGAAATGAATTGGACACAATATTTATTATGCATAGAAAACAGTATGTAAAGAAATTTGTAGACCAAGATTTGGCATCATATAAAATGACCTTCAAAAACAGTAAATCCTAGGAAAGTTTATTTTTAGTAGTAATATGCATATTTCCCCCTCAGTTTTGAAGTCTCATGATGTGGAGGCTTTTGCCAGATCAGTAGATAACTTGTGCAGATTGTGCATTGAACGCAAATTTGGGTTCATTGCAAATTGTTAAGACTAATTATGGGATCACTAGCTTCAAATTTGTCCGAGGCTTGTCTTGCCTTGATAGTGAATCAAAAATGTTGCCCAAGTTTTCAAAATACCAATTGGCTGCATGAATAATTCTATCATGAACAATTGGCAAGGTAGCAATTTTAGTAAGACAATCTGTTGTACTTAAACCACATCACAAATAAAAAAACAATCTTTTTAAGACAATTTCAGTCAGTAGTAGTCAAAAATAGATTTGCTGTAAAATGTTTTTACGTTGCCAAATCTTGCCTTTTATGTTTTAATATAATACCGATTTATTTATGTAATCACTATTTACTTAAGAATTGCTCTCATATTTCATGAGATTTTATTCAAGTATGGCATTGAATTGATTATTATCTATTGTTCCAGTGCATTGCACTGATTAGCCATTTATGAAGTGATTTCAAAGCTTTGTTTGATGGTGTGTGTGTGTAGGTTATTTTCAGAATTGTCTTGACTCACACTCTGTTGATGTGTGTATTGTCTGTCCCAATAAAACTTGGATCTCCATTATGTACTTCAAAATCATTCAAACAATTTGGAAAGAGAGGGAAGAAATCATCCTTGGACTTGATATGTTTACCATTTTCTGACAATTAAAACCTTATTCCAAGTGCATATTTTCAATTTGCCACAGGACTGACCCCAAACATTTTGTTTATTTGAGCTACACAAACACAATGGTTTATCCTTCATGTAAGACTGCGTGAAATCTTCTATAAAATGATCAAAGGATTAAAAGGATTGTACAACTTTATTCTGTAAAAGAGACTTTAGACTAATCCATAAATATCTTACACCAAGGATACACCACCAGAATTCTCACTTCAATGTCACTACAGAATACCTACTAATCTTGTAAGGTCAGAGGATGCTCAAACTTTCTTTTTTCAGGATTCTAAAGTATCATAAAAACTTTTTCAAATGAACTACCAAATACCTTATGTTAACTGCACATTAAAATATGCAGTTAAGATTTTGACAATCATAAGTGCAAAACTCTAAGTCTGGTACCGGGGGTATTCTAGCTCTAAGGGAGTCTAACTTTAGACCCAGGTTTAAACCAGGGTTAGTCCTACATGAGTGGATATTTTTCCTTCCAACATACTCTAAAAATGTGCTGTATCAGGTGAGAAAATTGGGTTTAAACTAGGGTTAGTCCTACATGAGTGGACCTTTTTTCTTCCCACATACTTTAAAAATGTGCTGCAATGGGTGAGAAAATTCCTCATGGACCATCCATGAGGAATTTTCTCACCTGTTACATTTATCTTTCACAGTATTTTGTAAGGAAAAAAGGTCCACTTCTGTAGGACTAACCCTGGCTTAAACCTGGGTCTAAAGTTAGGTTGATATTTTAAGTGAATACTTCAGACTCTAGAGATAAAAGCAGGCTACATTTAAAGACACTATCAGCGATTATCCCGAAAGATAAAAAATATTTAAAATTTGTAGGAATAGCTTAAAAGATATAGATAAGTCTGTAGGACTCAAATTAGGTATATTTTCCAACTGAAAGGTTGACAGAAAAGGAAGAAAACGGCAATGTTCGGAGATATGAATCCTCATTCAATTACATGTGGTAGTAATTGTCCGTACGGACAGTAATGACTAAAATATCCGATTTTGTCCTTATTAGGTTGCTTCTAAACTTATCACTTGCAGGGTATGTTAGGATACCTATACTTGTTCCAAAAATGCAAATATCTGATTTTTTATGATTTTCTGATTTTGCAAATCACTGATAGTGCCTTTAAGACAATAACCTTTGTCTCAGACAAAGAGGAAGATGATTGATCAAAATATGTCTTTACCAAGTCACACACCTACTAATTGATGCTGTTGAAAGATATTATTTATATTACATAATGTGAACCTGATAGTGCATGTTTTCAAAATGCTGAACAAAATGTAGGTCAATAAATTAGAGATTTTGATGTCAGTGTATAGACTTAAATGCAGATAAAATATAGACTAGTTAATTGGTTTGTATTGTGTATCATAGTGATATTTGTATCGACTTGTAAATAAAAGCGACAATATTGGAATAAATTAATGTCAAAATTTATTCAGTTTTGTGTTTTTATTTGAAGTATTACTTACAAGGTTTTATATTACAATCCTGGCAAGGTCATTTTTGTGTTTTTTATTCAGGGGGAACTAATCCAGCCCTGTTTCTTGATTGGTTATTTTGTCATGGGGGGGGGGGGCAATAAAGTTTGGTCACACATGTGACCTAACTGTATTTGCCCTGCATGACAAAATAACTAATCTACCAAAAGTGGAAACAACATTTTTGGTTAGGTTTGGACTGAAGGTTAATTAATAATGTAAAAAGTAATAACAGATTGGTTATGTTGGCAAAACAACATTGGGTTGAAAGGAAAAAAAAAATTGCCGGTTTTAGGTCACAAACATGACCGAAGAATGGCCCGTCAGTGGCTTGGCTAAACAAGTCTGAACACCTATTATCTGCTCTGTACTAACAAAATAACACAACTTTTTCAAGTTACCCACTTTAATATAAACATATAGCACTTAAGACCAAGGAAAACAAATCAAACTGCCACTTGTAAAATATGACATATTTTGCAAATTTCCAAAATATACACGCGTCTTAACCAAGAGAAGATTTCGCTGAGTACCCATAATGCTATTTGATTTGCACACAGAACCACTGATATGAGTATCAATCTACATCCGGGACATCCTTATTTCAGTATACACATCCCCCACAACTCAGAAGGGTTTTTTTCGACTTTTATGCAGATATATTTCGACTGGCAATAGGAATTATTCTGACGTAGTTTATATCCCCAAAGCTTTTCAGGCTTATTTACTTCTATTGCCGGTGTAATAAAAAAAGTTATTTGATCCTACACTTGCGCCATGCACTGTTGTGATACTGCAAGCCGTTCTTCCATACAAGACTTTATTGTATTTTGGACTGGTGTGGCATTTTCATCGCTAGCATGTATTCAATTGTGGGAATTCAGCAAAATCTTCTCTTCCCTTTCAATCCTTTGTATAAGATAATGCATAAATCAGTGGTTTTGAGATGGTTTCCCAGATGACCCGCATTTGGGAAGCCATCTCAAAATTTTTGTAAGTAAAAAAATAATTGGTGTCCCCGGACCGCGAGTGTAGTCTGCTGTCGCAGTTTGTGAATGGGGCCAAAGGTCACATATTAAGGGTTAACATTTTGACCACAGACACACACACACATATGACAAAATGACAGAGTAATCCCTATGTACCTTCTGCAATTCTTGCAGACAACACAAAAAGTTTATTTCCTTTGCAGAGAGGAAACTACATTTTCAGTTGAAAGTGACAAATTTTAAAAATATCAGTTCGTATGTAATGCCTTTAATAAAAACAGAAAGAAATTGTCCAATTCATTGTTCTCTGGCAAAGCATCTCTTTGAACAAATTTGATTGGTACAAAAATATACAGAATTATATTTAGACAATTTTTCAGTATTTTCAAGATTGGGACGGAAAGAAAGTCAAGGTGATTTTCTTTTAAGTCACACACATTTATAAACAATGAGTAAATATTTTATAATATTTAGTGCATGTTGTGCACTAAATGAAATACCATAATATATACATTGTACACTGTCTTAAAATATAACTTATGCAAAGGTATCAGTTTTCTATAGAAGAAAAAAAGTATCTTAAAGACCCTATGGCGGTCCGGTAAGTACGTAATCCTGTTTCTAAAATTGAAAAAAGTTGGCGTAAATTGAAACCAGTGTTTGAAAATTCTCAAGACTGGAATAATACCAAAAGGCATCGTGGGAAAAATGGATGCGACCATAGCAATTGCGTGTTCACTTTTCCGTGTCTGCGAGCACAGAAGTACCCGACAAATACTTTCGATTTTCTCACTAGGTTCTATAGGTTCAGACCCAATTACGATACATATTCAAAACAAAACAGTAACGGACCTTCTGATGCAAAAACCTCCATAGAACCCCTTCATTTTCCGGAGATATTTGAGATTTAGTTTCATATACACACATTCGCTATGACGGACTGATAATGTTAAACTCTCGCGCAGTACCAATTTAGATAATATCTTTTGCAGTCTGACACAGACTACACCGTAGGAAATACTTACTGGACCGCCATAAAAAGACCCCACACACAACTCTCAAAATTAGCATCTAGCATAATTCATCCTCATTTTTTGAAATAATTTTCTTTTTTAATTACAGTTGCCAGGAGGTGACCCCCCGAAAAAAAAGAAAGTGGCAATTTTATTTTAAATCCTGGGGATGAATTCACGAAAGACATCAGTGTCTTAAACATCCTGTATACATTAACACAGGCAAAGCGCAATGTTAGAATTCTTGAAGTCAGACTGTGTTAGTCGAGCCTGAAAAGACACAATTGTTATGTCATTGATGATGCCATCTTATTTTGGCCTTTTGTACTTGCTGACCAGGTATAGCTGGAGCTGACCAGGTATAGCTGGAGCTGACCAGGTATAGCTGGAGCTGACCTTCTGAGGAGATGCTATATAACTCACTACTAAAGATTTGATGTCAAAAGATCTTCATTACAATTCCTGGGCTTGCCAAAAATATGGGACCTGTCATAAGTTGTCTGGATTAAATATATTATTGTTGTGTTTCTAGTGAAAATTGAAATGTTTCCCTAGCATCACATAAATTATGGCTTTTAATTCGAAAATGGAAAAGAACACAGAATTGGTGATTTAGAAAACTGGAAACTTTGGTCTTTGCCCTCAATGATGTCTTGATACTAGTCTAGTTTCATACAATATTACATGAAAGAACAACTGAAAATGACAACCGAAGTACATTTGGTATGTCACTACACTTTACAGGACTACACATTTTGTTCATAGTCAACTCAAATACCCGGGCGGTTAAGCAGGAAAAATGTGTTGCCTTTGCTGTAGAAATTGGACCTGTTTTCCTTATCTATAGAGAAAGTGTAATTTTTAATTCTTGTCCAAACAGGCATTAATGTGCAAGGTCAAAGGTCAATGCTGCCATACAGAGGACACAATTTCCAAATTCTCCCATGTTAAAATATCTACCATATTGTTCTTCTCATCACAAGGATTTTTTAACTATACAGATTGTCATAGCTATGCTCATTAGTTACAGGGTTATGTCAAATAATTTACACCCATTAACCAGAGGTTGCAAAGGCGATTGACCTTTTTCATGACTACATATGCCCGTTTTGACCAAGAAGTTCTCCGTAACCTATTCATCATAACCATAGAAATAAGTTTTTTTTTAATCCTCATTAAATTAATAATTTTAATTTTTTAGGTTTTTTCTTTTTTTTTAAGGATATTTTGAAAATTTGACCCATGTAGGGCACATATGACCTTTGAACTCACAATCAATAGGCTGTGTGGGAAGTCCCTAAACATTGGACAACATAAAATGTCACATTTTTCTTTACATGCTGAAAACAGGTTCACTTTCTTACACATTTTTTAATCCCAAAAATGGGTTTAGCAGTATGTGGTAAGATGCAAGTATTAGGCCAAAAAATTCAATGGTTGGCTGGTCCCACAACTGATTTTAAGAAATTGGGTCGGTTGGTCGGGAAAGGCTTTTTTTTCCCCCTCTTCTATTTTCTGGTACCAAATTCTTAAAATGTGACGTTTTTCTTCTATACAATACTCAAGCACTCCATGACAACAGACATACACAACAGAGTCGAATTTGTTCCTACGATCTTGGGAAAATGTTACCAACGTAAAACATACATGATGCTTGACGAATCACAGGTTTTTAGCAGCTCCAATCTCTCGGTTGGCTCGGTGGTTGACCATGGTCCACTTTCTGGCAATGCCCTTCAAGTGAAGACCGACAGCTTCAATATGAAGTGATTCATACAGTTATTGAAGAGATTGATCCATGTTGAGCTGCCAATCATAATACCAGCAGAGTTTTTGAGCCCAATTTCACTTGGACCACCAAGCAATGAAAAGTGCCATTTTGAAAGTCAAACTAAAACACCAAGGGATTTTCACAGAAAAAAAATTTGCCCTGTCAAACATGTTAAAACTAAATTATAACTTAGGCTATTTGTCACAAATATGTACAAATAAGCATTTGTAAAATAATAATAAAGGATCAAATGTCATTCACTACTGGTTTATCGGTTTACTATTATTTTACACAGAAATTTACTATGCGATATTGGTATTTTCGTACATTTGATACACATTAAAATACAACCTCATTCCTAGAACGTGCAGTTGTATGTGTTCTCAACATCATTGAAAGTCAGATGTGGTGCTGGGGAGGTGGAAAAATTCTCAGTTAGAGGGCATCAGACACGATCGGGAAGCTTTTCTCTTCATGTTGACATTTTTCCGACGGGTAGTTTTTGTTAAATTTTGGGTTCAAATGACGGTTGGTCGGAAGTGGACAAGCAAACAACTTTTTTTGCCTTACAAGAGTATTCAAGCACTTGATTCTCTGCTTCTGGGATAGGTGGTGGTGTAGCTGACATCCTCGCTTCATTGATGGATGCCCTAGAACTTGGTCTTGAATGGTGAGAGAGACGAGACATGGATGAAGGAGGGCGGGGACGTCTTGACCCGGCACTGAAACAGAAATGACGGGAAAAGAGCTGATAACATATTGTCTTTTGCATACAGGGGCCTTGTCTAAAATGTGTAGTTGAGAAAATTGTACATGAAAATGACTCATTGATCACTCCACTACTACAAGTACAACATATTTCATAACACAGTGCCCATGCCTTGCAAGTACCAATCCATCATAATGTCCCTAGACAAAAATGGAAAAATCTAAATCCAGATTTTACTAACTTTGAACAATTATACACTCATGCTAATAATTTGGCAAATAGTTCATACATGGAGTCATCAATATGACATTTGATATTTTCACCGTAAAACAAGCCTAATCTGACGACACATGTTTTTGAGAGCGAATAAGTTCCCATTCAGAATAAGTGACTTCAGTGCTTACTACCTAGAGAAGAGTCATTACTTATACCAGATGGAGATTTGAGAGTAGAATAAAGAAAATTTTTGTGAGCAAGAGGGCGAATCATAATATTTCAGCCGAAGAATGGAAACCCACCTTTCAATGGAGAAAGTCATAAGGGGGAATGCCAAAATTTTGACAGAAGTGAAGGGGAATCCAAAAATCTTATTTCCAGCCAAAAATATACACAAACTATAACACCTGAATTCTGGAAAACATGGAGGAGATGAACAAAAAGACCTGTACAGCACACAATTTTTCAGAGTGGCCGGGAATTGGGCGTCTTGAGACGGCATTTGGCTTGGAGAATGGCTTGGAACAGTGAGTTTCTCTTCAAGTAGGGACTTAGCGACTGAAAATTTAGAATGTGGCTTTGGAACTGAAATAGCTAAAATGATAGCTTTGAGGCAAGAAACACAAAAATGTTCCAAAGGGACCTTGAGAAGTTAAGAACTGAATTACGCTTCAACTGGAACCCTTAAAAGAACTGCTGGAGAGGCAGGAAATGCGCCGGTGTTCTTAAGGACCCCCATACCCCTACAAAAAATACTCTTTCCTATGTCAGTGCCCGCACCTCCTGCTCATGATTCTGGGTATACCCACTCGCCCACCACGTACCTTGCTAAGTATTTGATCTAATTGGATTCCCTCATCATTTCATCTATATCCTCCATATCCCTGTCATGTAAGGAGGACACACCACTCTAGGAAGAAGAGAAAAAAAAAAAAAACGTATAACCATAGATTGACATAAGATATAGTAAATTTCCCGAGCGAAACATTTCCATATTTGAACTAAATATCATTATTTTTGAGCCTCGTCATAGCAGTAATCGCGTGACAATAATACAGGAAATAAAAGATCAGGAAGAGTGGCTAACTAATTCATCATCATTCTAACGGGCCGCAGCAGAGATGCTGTTCTACCATGTAGCCGCCAAATGTCATGTTGTCATTAAGTGGGGAAGTCAGAGGATCCTGATGGATGTCTCAAGCAATCACATCAAATGAGTTAAAGGGGCGACGACCTGTTTTGGCATGGAACTTCCAACATGTGACGTCTGAGACTACTTGATCAGTCGCACGATGACAGTGACTGGCAAATCGTGCAACGGCGTTTGGAAACAGAAGATTTGAAAATTGGAGGGATATCTCAATATCTGCTGCTTTGGTCTTGTGCTCCCGCCAGATATGTTTGCGTCTCGCATAAGAAAGCTTGGTGTAGGTGCATCCAGATGCACTGTGACCTCTTCTTCAGTCCCAGGATCTCAGATACCATATAACAGGATAATCTCTACACAGGCTCTAAAGAATTCGCTTTTTAGTTGATTGCCGGATACCAGATTACGCCATAAGTGCGTGTAGTTATTGCTAGGCATTCCAACTGGTCCTTTGCGTGACAGCAAGTCTTTCTTGCTGTCGGTCAACATAGGACCCTAGATCTTTTGAAGTCCTTGACCTCTTTGAGTTGCGTACCATCTGTGTGAAGATAGGTTGATGATCATCTTCTCATTGACAGTCATATATTCAGTCTTCTTGGCATTTAGAAGTAGGCCGACTTGTCTTGCAGCATTTCAAGTGATGTTAGTAGATCTTGGGATCTTGTGCACCACATATATCAGATCGGTTGTAAGAGCTAGATCATCTGTGTAGTCAAGGTCTGGAGATGCTGACTTGTTGATGTCTAGAACGCTTGGGTTTGATGTGAGTCCCTTTGTATTCATTGATGTCAAGACTCTGTCTGAGGAAGTAATCAACCACGACTACAAAGTGATAGGGAGCAAGAGTATTCATTGGAGGATTCAGTAGTTGTTAGGAACTCCTTTGTGGGCCCATCCCTGGTCTGCACAAAAAACTATATGGGTTATCATACATGATGGGCAATTGCATTGACAGTCTCATCTGGGACACAGTCGTTGGCGAGAATATGCAGCATTTGTTTTACATTCCTGTTTACACTATCAAAAGACTTGGAAAACATTACAAACACAATTGAAGCTTTTCTCTTGGAATTCTAAACTCTTTATGATCCATCTGAGGGCAGTATCTGAGGTAGTGTTGATTGACTTTGCGAAAACCTTCTGGTTCCGTCTGAGAATGGGAGCTATGTGAAGTGATCTGTTGAGCAGCTGGAGTTGTAGATCTTAGAGGCCAGTGGTTACAGTGTGATTCCCTCTGTCGTTTTGGGTTGTGGAGGTCGCCTTTTCTTTGGGAGAGGAATGATGAATGATGTTGAAAAGCAGCTGGTTTGTTTCCCATGTAGGTGTTGTCACAAAATTCTAACAGTTGATCATGGAATGGTGCTTCCGGCTACTGCGGGGAAGTTGTCGGAACCAGGTGTCTTGGTGTGTTGTTAGTTTCTTAGGCAGATCATGAAGCTCCTCTATTAGTGAAAGGTCCAGTATGGATGGGAAGGTGTCTGCTATATGTGATTGAAGAAAGGTTCATCAAGGTTAGTATTATTCTGAACTGGCTTGCCAAGTAGAGGAAGTAAAGTGCTGAAACATTGTGTCAAGGCGCTCTTCGTTGTTTCACCTTGATTCTTATAGGTGCGGTGGCCTTCCTTATCGGTCAGATCCCTCAAGGCCTCCCAGGTAGCAGCATGCTTGTTTTCAAGATGTAGTGGGCTTCAAGTGCTCAGCCTTGGACTTCCATGCTCCTAAGCACCACCACATTGTAAGCATCATCAAGTGCACCCTTAGCACATCCAGGTTCTGCTTTGGAGCTTCTGGTGATTAGTACGTGCTCTTGGGCGCAGACTTCAGTTTTTCTCTTGCTTTGCGGACTTTGTCATTTGAGGCAAAGGCAGTAGTCCTCCTCTTTCTTCAGTAGCCTCTCCCAATTATGCCTTTTCTTTGTTGGCTGAAGGGAGGACATCATATACTGCGTTGGAGTTCTTGTCTTCAAGCCTCACAACAGAGTGTTGAAAAACCTTTTAATGTACTGCTACAGTATACTGCTCCCAAAGCTTTGTATCCCCCACTCCCTTCCTTCCAGGCAATTGTTTTCATGGGATGTCTGGGAGGGGGTTTACTCTGACGCTAACTTATCCTGGCTCCTAGCAAGAGACATTCTGTGATCAATTTAAAACAGCTTTTAAACCGTGTTGTAGGCTCTTAGTTCTTATACTGTTAATCACTTCTTTCTGACCAGAATCTATCATTTGGACAGTTTCCATTGGGCGAAGTGGGTCCACAGTCTACCTCTTGATTTTGGAATTGGTATTAGTGGCAACAAGGTTAAATGGTTCCATGAAGTCCTTCAAGATCATTCCTTCTGTTGGCTCGTTGTTGCAAGTGAACAGCGCGTCGTCACCAAGTTGCGTTGTATCCCAGGGATGTACAGAAATTATGAGTGAGTGAGTGAGTATTAAAATTTAACGACACCTCAACACAATTGTGTTTATATCGTGTCCTTCATTTGTCATTTAACATTAAATATAAAAAAAGTAATTTTTTAGGTTTTTTCTTTTTTTAAATTTGAATTTACAATTACAAAAGATACCAGTCATACAGTGATGACCAGAGCATCACTCTCTATCCATGTATAAACAAGCTACACCAACGAATTGCAAAGATACACTTAGAAAACATGCATCAAAAAACAAGTTCAAAATATACTGATAAATTTATAACTATACAGATCATAGACAGATGACAAAGGTCATCATTCATCCATGTACCAAGCAAAAAACTTCAACTTCAAACGCAAATACAGATATCGACAATCACATCAGAACATGCCAACATGAGATCCTTACAGACCAAAAGATGTCTCATACATGTACATTTACTAAAATGGCAGCCAATACACTTAGGCTTATGCCCAAACGATAGATTTTTAATCTACATCAACAATTGATACAGTATCAACCCTAATACACATGCTACTATTTTACTATGACAAAAAAAAAAATAAAAGTGTCTTACCTATGTACAAATGTAATGATAAATTGTTTGTTTTTTTCATGTTAATTGATTTAAGCTACCTGTATTAACACAGAGTACTCAACAAACATCTATAATCAATTACACAGTCGATCATCATCACCCACACATTTATAATATAATCCTAAATTTAAATACAACCCGTCTGTTTTCCAATATTAACCAGACGATGTTGCCCCTTTTGTCGCCTTTTACTACTGCAGGGAATACATCGGGCCCATTCTTAACCCCGAACCCGCAGGGGCTACGAAATTAATGGGCTGGAACTCTACTGGTGGCCAATGGAAAGTTCATGGTAAAAGTGAGGAGACAGTTTCTTCTGGATAGCCGTTGTGGGGGCTGTAACAGCAATATGACTGTAGTTTCAGGATTGCCCGTCACTGTAAGCTTAAGATGCGCTCATTAAAGTTGACAAGGGTGGCACATGACTAATTTCAGACTTACTGCTAAGCTGCCCTAACAGGACATACTTATACAAGAGGGTGCTCAGTAACAAAGGCAGGTACATATTATGCACTGAATACATCATATTAAATTTTTATTTGAAAAACACTGTTCTTTATGTAATATAAAAAAAAAAAAGATTTACCATACTTCTCTTTAGGCCAACTAGGACAGGCGCCCATTTTTTTACAAATATTTGTTTTTTGGTTTTCTTTTCTACTTGTTTGTAATAAACCTTTAAACTGATTAAATATTAAGGTATTCCCTAAACAAATGTAGTATGTTAGATTCCATAACTTCTCTTTAGAGCCAAATAGGACAGGCCATTTCAAATATTGGTTTTGGTTTTCTTTTCGACTTATTTGTTACATAAACCTTTAAAATGATCTTGGAAAATATTAAGTATTCCACAATACAATGAGTGCAAATTTATCCCCTGAATATTTCCTTGTCTCCCTTTAAAGGGGCACAAGAGATTGGTGAGGATACAAAATTTCCTAAATTTGCACTTGAGTTGTTGTAGAACACCTACGAGAAGTTTTTTGACGGTTTATTAGACAAAAAAGTAGAAAAAGAAACCAAAAACCATTGTTTGAACCTTGCCTGCTGTCCTAGGCCTCCATAGAGAAACATAGCTTGATTTCGGTCGGCATAAGAAAACCTAAATAAAAAATCATGTATTACGTAAAGACAGTGTTTCCGGCTTTATTGACTTCATGTGTGATTTATCAGCTAGGTACATGGTAGCCAATGTAAATATCAAACAACATCCGGGTTTTGACAAAAAATACAGCGATCCTCGGACCGCAGGTGCCGTCGCCGTTTGTAATGATAGGCCTTCTCAATGAACTTTGACTGCATCACAAATGGAGGGATCCACCTTAGGACTCAAATTTGGTTCCAATGAACTTCAACTTTTCAATTGAGGTTAAAATTTCCATTGCAGCCTATCTTACAACTGACCCCTAACATGACCTTTGACCTTGGCATGTGACCTTTGACCTCATCAGCAAATGAGGGATCCCATGTTTGACAGACATCAACAACAAATTAACCAGGACCACAACAGACAACAGTGGAAAATGTGATCCCTATGTGTTCTCCTGCCTTACGGCAGGTGACACAAAAATTGGGAGAGCGAACGTTCCTCCGGAAATCTCCTTGTGTCTCTTTTAAATGTATACGGACATGCATGCAGACACATTCAAGATGTTGATCCCGTCTCATATCCAATCAGGCAAGTCATCTTCCTCCTCTTCACCATCTTCCATTATTATCACCTATTCTGTTGTGGTCTAGCTGCCTTCTTGTGACGATAAGCCGAGGTCCCATCCCACGGTAACCTCATCTAGGTCCTCATAGAAGCCATCGTCACCTGTAATGCAACATTACCAAGTGTGGACTGTAATTACCTACACCTCAATTTGTAAGCAGTGTTTATCTTTTGAAAAAAAAAATCAAAATACACTGTCTATTTTCTACATGTATACCATTAGGATTAGAGATCATCCATTGTCCATTGTGTTTTCTATATAGCTAACATAATCTTCCTATTCATAACTCTCTATCAGCAACTTTCAGAGGTGAAGTAAGTAGTGAAGTCCTTCCTGCGACGAATGGCACACAGGGCAGTGCCTAATCTCCGTTTCCCATAACCCTAGGCCTTGTGTCGGCCAAACTTAAAGGGAAAGGCTACAGGAGGGGGTTAGTCTTCTGGTGCTCCATGTGTTCACTTCCCTCCTCCATTCTTAAAGACACTATCAGTGATTGAAAATATTTGAAATGTGCAGGAATAACTTCCAAAGTGAAGGTTAAGGGTCTGTAGAATGTTTATAAGTTACCTTTTCCAACTGAAGAAATTGACAGGAAAAAGGAAGAAAGTGCAGGGTTCCAAGAGACGATTCCCCATTCAATTACATGTTGTAGTAAGTGTCCAAACGGACAGTAATGACTAAAATTCCGACTTCGGTCCTTATTAGGTTTTGCTTCTGGTCTTATAATTTGACAGGGTATGGGAGGCTACCGTACTTGTTACATACAATGAAAAAATTTTTGATTTTTTTCTGATTTACCCAACTCATGATAGTGCCTTAATGCCAAGCATATGACAAGAAGGCAGTAGTTAGGTACCATTTTGAACGTCATTGGTATGATTGGCCGGGATTCAAACTGCGACACCGAATGGAGGCGAATGCTCTAACCCTAGGCCAACACGTCGTAAAACAAGAAAGCGTACGACGTCTTATTTTTTTCAAAACAATTGACAATAATGACTGAAGAAAGATTAATTAATATTCATCAATAATGATGATTGTAACAAAACTTATAGAATATGTGCACTGACATCTGTGCTTCACATGCTAAGAATTACTGCAAACATGAAAAAACTTCTGCATATATTCAGTTTTGGATGAAAAAAAGAAAAAACCGCCTATAGGCGTTTTTTTCTGTAACATCTAGCTAGCTGTACAGAAAAAGACGTGAAGTAGTAAAATGCAATTTTATGAGGGCGATTACCTTTCAAACAGTCCTCTGCTTGAGCACACTGACTCCTAGGCTTATACCAGTTTCTGTACCGGGTCTGATTGGTCAATAGTCTGCTTTGCACACCTTGCCATTCAGAAACACAACCTGTTAATGCAATATCGAATTTGTAAGCTATCAGCAATTAGAAAGGAACAGTTGGACGAGGACCAAGGGACAATTTGAGTAAGGGCAAGTTGGACAAGCCTGTATTTAAAACCATTGAACAAAACACTGGATCAAAATCTAACCACAAGGAAAGCAATGAAGAATCTTTATTGATTGATGCAAAAAACCAAGCCACTCAATTCATCTAAAACTGGTGGAACTTTGGTGTTTGTAAAAATCATTAATTATCTGCAGGGGAAAAGGAATAACCTGATGGGAATCCAGGGGACTTAAAGCGGCACTGGCACATTTTTCACAAAATATGAAATTTCTTCATTTGCTCTCAAAATGATAGTCTAGGTAATGGTAAGAACAGAGATAGATTTTACACATAAAAATACATAACCCCAAAATAAACGGGGAGGAGTAGCACACATTTGAAACACATCTTCAGTACAAGGTTGAGTGATTAAATATGTTGACGGACTTGACAGGCACCCTGAAAGTGATTCTTAGTGCCGCAAGTGGTGTCCTTAGGAGAGGGGGCCCAAAAAAAGTTTGTACAGGGGTCAAATTGGTAAATTGATCCAATCATTGTTCAAAAGCACACCATGTTATGTGTAAACCCCATAAGGTTCAGAAAAGGTATAGTTTGTAAGATGTACAGCCTAAAGTTCAGAGTTATAGGCTAAAAACAGCAAAAAATCAATAAAAGGGTCAATTTCAGTTGTACAGGGGTCAAAATTTTAAATTGCTCCATTTGGATAAAAAATGGTGCAAATTATTGGTGGAGCCTCATAGGATTAAAATTAAGGAATAGTTTTGAGTGTCTCAATGCTTGCTTAAGAATGTAGGGGGGTAACAAGATTAAGCCCATTGAATGCATGGACGTTGACTTCTGTGCCCCCTTATACATTGTTAAACTAAGATTTAAGACAGTCAAAAAACTATCTTATTTTAATCCTTATGAAACTCCACAATAATTTGGCACCATTTTTTATACAAAATCGGAAAGCAGCAAATTTAAAATTTGACCCCGGACACTGAAATTGAAAACCTTATATTGGATTTTTGTGTTTTTAGCCTAAACTCTGAACCTTTAGGCTGTACCTATTACAAACTATACCTTTTCTGAATCCTTATGGTGTCGACACAAACATGGTGGGACTTTCAACATGATGGGATCAATTACAAATTTTTTTTTACCCCTGTACACAAACTTTGTTTGGGCCCCCTCTCCTTAACGGCACACTTGCGGCACTTAAGAATCACATTATAGGGGTTCCTGTACAGTCTGTCCACATATTTAAGCACTCTAAACTTGTGTACTTGAGATGTGTTACAAATGTGTGCTCGCTCCAGGCTAAAAACAGATAGGGACATTGATATGAGGGATAAAGATATCCAGGTAAGTGTAGGCTAACTTTAAGGTTTTCCATAATTTTAACAACAAATGTTATATGTACATGAACATTTGAATCGTATCACTGATATGAAAACCACAAAGGTTATAGATCCGGTCAACGTGGCATAGCGTGGGAAACTGCAGACGGCGTGCGTTGTTCTTGTGTTACAACGACATTTTTCGTCCTCTGCTGAATTTCGCGTCGCCTGGCGACGCCTAAATTACAAAATCGTTCCGTTTACCCATAAGGAAGCTGATTTGTCTTCTTAATCATTAGGGTGAGGGATTTTGGTTATATAAAGATTACAACCCTGCAAAAATATCGATTTTGAAATATTGAGGCGCACTATTTTTTCAATGTGCCAGTTGTATCTTTAAGGTGGGTCCCATAGATATCCCAAGAGTACAAGATTAGATTGTAAATCTGCTCCCCCCCAGGGTATATGGCCCATGCTTAAAAACAAAAGGCCATATCCATATTAATTGTCCTTTTTTTTATAAAAAACCAGACGGTTGCAGGTCTGGATGTGGCGAAACAAATACCGTTTTTTTTTAAATATTTTGGAAAGAGTTCCGTAGGTACTGTCTTTAAAATCATTAAAGAAAAAAAAAAAATCTTTTTTTATGATGGCCCTTACACTTACAAATACTCTAACCCTAGGGCCCGAATAAAAAAATAAGTTGTTACATGTAGAACTCAAAGGGGGGGCTGGTACATATGGAACTCTTGGCTATTTTCCATTGATTTTCTGGCTAATACTAACACATATTTTTATTTTCGTTGGATGATTATGAGAGCACATGACGTAGTTTTACATAATACCTGTGCTTTGAGTTTTGAGTTGTTTTAAGAGAAATCATGGGTTTTGGGAGAAAAAGCCGTTATGAGTTTTGGTATTTCAAGAATACCCGCAAGCACAGGTATTACGTAAATTGTGTAAAAGTACCTCTGCTAAACAATAATCTGCAAGAAAATGAAAATAGGTGCTAGGGGGTTAGCCGAGAAAAATTTGAAGTGTTTAAAGTAAAAACTTGTTTAAAATAGATTTTGTGAGTATGTTACATCTGGGACCCCTGAAACCTTCAGATCCCAGATTATCAGGCTATGTATCACAGTTAGTTTTGACTTATCTCGTCACTCTTGAGCCATCTATAGGACCCACCTTAAACATGAGAAAACAAGGTTTTTCAATACTGTTCACACAGGAAAGAAAAAAAGGTTGTTTTGGTGGTGTGCACTCAGAAACGGGGGAAGGTAGCTGTAGTAAATAACGTGCTTTACAGATTTAAAGCTGTAATGCCACATTTACCGCAATGACAGGTACCTAAATCCACCTCGTACCGCACACCGATGCTTTGCCATGCATATATGAAGTTGAAACTACAAGAACAATTATTCAGAATATTTTTGAACATCCACAACAGACAACAACAGTTCTGGCATGGAGTTTTAACAGGAAGAACATTGCCCAACTACTATTATAATTGGAAATTGTGAAAAACGATCAATTACACCAGATGCAAGGGGCTTATTGCAGTAAAAATAGTTGCTCCTGGATGCAACTTGGATTAAAAACTACTTATGGACAACAAAAGTTTTTTGGTGAATTAGTACGAAAATACGAGCTTTGGCTACTGAAATAAAGAACTCTGATGATGCTGCTCCTGTTATTCATTCTGCCATGAACATTGAGTATATAAGATTACACACGTAGATAAAATGCAAGATACTAACGCAAAATCCCATGGAATACATTTTTGCAGCATTTGTCTCTTCATAGGCGTATCACCGAATGAAGTCATATTCCCTCTGAGCCAATCTCTTCTTGTTGAATCGGGCAATATCTAAGTAATCTTTTGCAGTATCTCCAATGGTGATTTCATGGAGTCCAAACAACGACAAGGGTGCAACGCTGGGGGGGGAGGGAATGGCCTCAATCAACCTCATCAAGGTACGATCCCATAATGTGTCATGGATACGGTCATCGAGGTACTCTGCTTCACGACATATGCATTGATGACCTGATTGTCTAAGCGCCACCTCGTGGGCAGGACTGAAGAGAGGGGGTGGAAGGGCTTGCTCCAGGACTATGCGCCCACGCAGAATAGCCCGCATGTATTTACGAGTGTCTTCGTCAAGCTTGTCCAGTCCTCTGCTAGTCATTTGAGGCCACAGATTGTTCCGTTTGCAGAGAACACCAAAGTTGCGCAGACAGATGTAGATGAACCAAGCGCTGGTGAATAGCACCCAGAACAAATGATGGCAAAGGGGCTCAGATAACAGGTAGGTAATTTGGAAAAAGACAGTACTTTCTACAGCTGAATTCTGAAACAACCCCATTACGGCAGCATAATCATACATAATTAGTTGATGATGACGTTGGTCGTTTGAAAGAGGCACTCGGAATTGGTCTCTTGATCCCGGTAGATCCAAATAAGACGACGAGTGGTGCAAGAAAGATGAACATCTGGTAAGGGATACCATAACATTCCAGCATAGGCAAGGATGAGATATTGAGGAAAAACGTGACGGGACGATGTAGACCCAGAATAAGTTTAAAAGACGAGAAGAGTGGTAGAGGGTTTAAGGTACCAGAGGGTACTAAAGAATGGGCGTTCTTCTGCCTCTTGAGCTGAAGGTAGCTTCATGTCGATCTGCTTTGAGACTAAAAATTTGAAGGTGAATCTTGCAATCAGCCATATTGGGCAGGATATAGAGAAATCGCTATGTGCATGGACCACAGCAACATAGCCTATGCCTCGCCACTTGACATGGTGTGTCATTATTTACATCATGTTACCTCTGCAGGTGCAATGAAAAGCTGGCCAAGACTATGCCAATCGTAGAGCAAACACCTGGGCACCAGATGAATAGACTCTTGAAGTCTTGCCACTGCGATCAAGCAGATTGTACCTTTTCTGGTAGTACCTTTGAAATGTACAAACTGATTATACCACTGTTGCTACAAAGATACCGACACACCAAACAAGCAGATACCAGCGATAGCCCAGTACAATCTGACTACTGGGAATAAACCCATTTCTGGCAGAATCATAGACCTCCTGGTGTATACATCTTAACAAGTTCCCAGATGTCCAGATTAAAGTCAAAAACCATCTCGTTATCCCAACCACTTATAGGGCCGGGACGAAGCGCAATTGGCCATTAATGAGGGCCGTAATACTGAAGAAAGTCAAGGATGAGGAAGACTCATCATGAACACCCAGAACCGTTTCTTCGTTTTTGTTTTGCCGACGCTTTTAAGAGGACTCTCCATCAATGTCATCATCGTATCCTTTTTCTAACATGAAGGTGTCAGTTCCGTAACAGTTGCTCATAAATCCGGGCTCGCTGTCGGGACGTAACTCTTCAATGTAGCTCTTCTGATAGAGGCTGTTGTACTGTGAGCAGGGGGAGGGCATCGCCACTTCATCGTATTCCTTCCTATAAGACATCGTGTATGGTCTCAAAGGCTAATTCCAATCTTGCAGTTGTAACCCAAATTGTTCCCATAATTTCAATGACATTATTTTATTATGGCGAGCTGTTGGATAAAATGATCTGCAAACACCTGCATAAGTTAAAAGCAAAAAGGAAAGACATATTTAGTTAGATTGCTACTCCCTTCCTTCTAAGACTCACCAGATTCCTTTCCATTGGTGGTCTTGGTACTTTTCTGGCTCTCCATAAATGCTGCTGGTGAATTAATTGTCCTTCTCTAAAACCCCTAACATTTTTCTTTGTTCTTTTTTTTCTTCCATACCAAACCTGGTTAAACGTGGGTCTAAAAAGTTTAGACTCCCTTTAAGATTATGGCTAGTTTTTTGATAAAATGATCTACCACCAGGGGGGTAGACATGCAACCTAACAGCACACAATTCAAAAAGGAAATCAACTCCCGTTGCTAGTCTGTTCAAAGACTTAATGGTAGGAGGGCGCTCCTGACGCAATCGAACGTTACACACAGACTTGACTAAAGACTAGGCCTGTTCACGACTATTTAAATCTAAATGACCGTTATTGAAATTAACCTATTTTTGCAGCGGGGTTAATCACTAACCCCGACGGATTTTGAAGTCATATTTTTTCTTAATTTATCATGATATACTAAATCTTTTGAACAAAGGTTTTATAAGAGATGATTTTTTTAATGTCACTGGGACGAGACTGCCATAGTACATGCACGTAGCATTTCCCAAATTACCGTTTGGAAATCCCCATGCCCAATCGAGCAGATCGTGTCCTACCCCCCTGCCTCCACACCTGCATTAATTAAAAGAAAAAGAAAGACATATTAGTTTAGATTTCTAACCTCCCTTCCTTCAGACGCCACAGTTCCTTTCCATTGTCTTGGTAACTTTTTTCAAACGCTGGTTTAAACTTGGGTCTGAAAGTTAGACTCCTTTAAGATCAAATATCAGCCAATCTCTTAGTTAGCGACCTTCTGCTGATGACTTAGCTGTCATGCACCCCCAAAACTTAATTAGCTGTCATGCACCCCTAAAAACTTATTCCAACATGATTTTTAGGATGTTTGGTTCGGTGGTACAATTCAGTGTTTTACTGTGGTTCAAATTTATTTTTTTTATGGAAGTAGGCACCACACTCTTTTCCAGAATAATAAAACCAAATGGTAGCTATCAAACCAACAATTTGACACCAATTTTATCAATATTTGAAACATTTTTGCAATTTGGCCCCTAGCTGCACAATGACCCTACGGTATCAAAATTTAAACATTTATCACAATGTTCACCAAATATATCCCTGTAGCTTAACACCACATGCCACAGATGTGAAAATTATTTATTGAACTCCTTATGACGAACAAATCATTTACGATATACCGTTAATTGTTTTCAACTAAATTGACTCACTTTGCTTTTATAAAAATGCTCCTTAATTTCGACCTCCAGGATAACCATTTTTGCGATTGAGATAGGATCACAAGGCCTCTTTTCTGACAAACCTGAATAGGTTCAATAAATCCACTCTGTTCTTCAATCTCCAACCCCATTCAGATCATTGTACAGATTCTTTGTCAAAAAGCTCAAACTTTCCACATCTCTTTGGTCATCTCTCCAGCCCAAAAATGAGAAACCTGGGAAAATGCAATCTTTAATAAATTTGAGCTGTATAATTGTCCAATTTTGTAAATAATAATTTTTAAACGCGTGTAAGGTCTATCTGTATAATGTTCTTTAACACTGCGGACCTACTGCCATGATAAGGGTCTTCCTGGGCTTATCGTTGTTCCATACTCGTTATTATGTTGTTTTAATGGTTCAATAAAATGATGATAAAAATAATATTGAAAAGTCCCTTTTGATCCAAATGGCCCCACATGGCCACACTTTGGGGTACAAATTTAGTAGTATCAGAATTCAAGTTTAGCAAGAGCAGTTGACTGGCAAGAAAAATTTTCATTATCAAAGTTCAAAGGAGGGGATTCACACTAATTTCAGCCCTTCTTGTCTCTCACTGGGTAAATCAGCTCTTTCTGCCTGCTCACCAGGAATGTGTTAAAGAACGAATTCCATTCAATTAATGTGTTTTATTAAAAACCAAAAAAGAAAAATTAAAATTTCCAAATTTTTGATTTTGTCCTATTTAGGTCACTTCTGGTCCAATGATTTGCAGGGTATGTAGCCTTTGTTAGGATACACACTCACATCTGTACTTGTACAAACATGCAAATATCTGCTTTTTTATGATTCTTTTGATTTTCTGATTTGGCAAATCACTGATAGTTCCTTAAAGGGGGGGGGGGGGGGATGGCCCAATTTAAGTAGATGAAGTTTCATCCCATCGAAGGGACTGTCACCCCAAAACTCCATCTGTAAATTTTTTGCACGGACATTTCAATTCGTTTTGATGCGAGACCTACAAACGTGATTTTGTAAGCCCATAGAGTGCTGTGTAAAATTAATATTGGTCGACCAAAATGTGGCATATTTTTGCTCATAACTTCCAATATCCTTTGGTTTAAGATTTCACAGGTAATGAGAAAAATAGTAGCTTTCTTCTGATACCAAAATTTGGACCACTTCCGGTAAAATCTGGGGTCCCTGGGGACGAGGCTATTTGCGATCGGGCCATGGACCAAAATTAAAGGTGCTTGTTCCGATTTATGTCTATTGTGTTCTCTACATGATATGAGAGCCTGGCAAGTGCACATACTCCCCATCAAGTACCGTGGGAAACGAACTTGTGGTTTTGATGGTAGAAGCAATAATGCATATTGCAAAGCCCTATACAATACTGTGCTAATAATATTGATGGTTAACCACTAAAACGGCGGCTTTATCTTGGGAATGAAATGGATTTGAAGCCTCAAATTTCAAGACGACAATGAGAAAAATATGGCCTTTCATGAATCTGATATCAAAATTATTACTACTTCCGGGTAAATCAGGGGGTCCCAAAGACGATCGGAACACGCCCCTTTAATCAAACATCTTTTTTTTTATTTTTCTTCCAAACATGCAAAGTCAATTCCGCCACAGAAGTCTGTAACTAGTCTTCTACAGCTTAGCCTCGGCCCTAGGCTAGGCACATGGGCATGATCCTAATCCAGATATTTATGTATTAGAATTAGATGATTAGTAAAATATACGGAGAACTAACTACCATGCTACTGCTTCATACATGCATATCAGATATCATAGTCCCAAGGTTTGCTGGCTTTTTCCGTTCCTACTACTAGTACGAATGTACGATCACTGCACTTGACTTGTGACTGGTCGTGCCCAGAGGTGCGTGCTCAGTGATGTGTCTTTTTTAATTTAGTTTCAATACCTAAACTCCCGGCCAAAACTGAAATTAACCTAACCACCCCCTTTTTTCCCCGCTTGCATACTCCATGGTGACTTCATGATTTAGTTACGTTGCTTTTTTATGCTTTGATACACAAACGCTTTACAAATTACATCGAGTTGGGCAGGCACAATTATTATATCATGACTATGCAGCAGTGCACCACGATCGCAACCTGTTGTGGACTTTTGTTGTTTATCTTCGCTAATTGATTGACTGACGTAATCCTATCCATGGCTACATTCGACACCCGCATTGCAGAAGACTTAAATTTTACCTCTAGAATCAAAAGAAACACCAAAGACGATTTTCACCTTATTCATATAAAACAACAAATATTGAAAATTTTTTGTAATTGTGCTACTTATCGATGCGCTTCTTAAAAAAAAAAAAAAATTTAGTATTATGTATGATAATTCATCCTATTCATGAAAGAGCTTGAAAAGTTTGCAGCTTTTTCTCGTGAAATGTCGCGGTTAAAGAGAATTTTTAGCTGGTTTTCAAAACTTGCTCTATTGGTAGAGCAGGCGGGGGTGAGGTGACACTGTGTACAAATGCCCATAGACGATTCGCAGGCTATAATGCAGTGAATGAATTGATAAGAAAAGCCAAAAAAGTTAATATCGACCGGTTGTTGAAAAATTATCTTAATACCACCGTAACGGAAGATTTGTAAATCAAATGTAGGCATACTATCTTAATTTTATATAAAACGGAATAAATCCCAAACCTAAATTTTGATTGCCTCTTCTAATACATTTGAGAAAAAATACTTTTAAACATTGAAAATAAAATTTTTAGCTTTTCTTTTCAGGATTAATATTATTGTCCATAGTAAATAGCGCCCACATGTCCGATGGTACCTGATTATTTATGCAGTATGACGCAATCGGATGCGTAGCGAACAGCGCCACGAAAGACCGGCGATCCATAAGTACGGATTCATGCGATCCTGTGCAGTATGCCTCCACTCTCTTGTTCGAGTGTCCTATCCCGATTTTTTAGGATCCCTGGTAGACGTGTTAAAATAAACTTCCACGGATACTACCCCGTAAGAAATAAATAAACGGATCATAAACCCTGTGATGACTAATCAAACGAAAATGGCTGACTTGAGTGAGGTTATCCTTCAGCAGTGGCTGCAGAAGGGCAAGTAACTACAGATGAATTGGCCAGTCGATTAGTGAAAACTCACCACAGATGTAGGTGGTGATATTTTGCATCCATCGGAAATGTCCGTCTGTCTCTGTATGATACAAATTAAATGAGTTTCAGCTGTAACTGTAGTGTAGCAGACAGCTTTCGCTGAATGGTTTGTTTTGTACCTTCCTAATGGTAACGGAAAGCGGCCCTTGCCACTGCTACAACAAAAGGGTATTCGTACAAAATGCCCATTTCCGCGCTTGAGTGCGATAGAGTGATAGCGCCCTCCCCTATATAATCACATTTGTCCCTTAACCTTATGCTAATGACGTGTCAGTCCATCGCTACGCAATATGCTACGCACCAATATATAGCAACCTTGGAATTTATGATCTGTGGCGGCGCTATTTCGCTATAAGACTTCACCCCCCAAAAAATAGGCTCCTCGGATGTTGTGGGCTGGCCATTACAATTTTATCCCGTATCTTTATATCATGTATCCCTTCTATACATCCGTTTTCATAAACTTTCGCCCGGTCATTCGACAAATCTGACACCGCAACGCGGTGAAATTTTAGAATTTATTTTACCGTTATATGCTGAATTTGTGCAGTTTCGATGGTGGGAAACAGGTGAAATCTAGGGGTGTCACTTTGGTAAACATCTTCCAATGGGCACTTTTCGAAAGAGAGAAGTCGGCAGTCGGCACTGCGCGAAATGGAAGCTGGGGTAATCCCTGGTGCTTGCCTAATTGTAGCATTACTAGGGTGTCCAGGTTATTTTTAGAAGTTGTTTTTTTCCAGCTTTTTATTTTTTTAAATGAAACAGATCTGTCAAAAGAAACAATTGACACCAGAAAAAAAAAACATTATTTCGAATGGGTAACTGGTGTGAGTTATTGCAATTTTAAGGTGCTCAAAATCGGCATTTTCGTCTTTTTGGTAAAAAATGTAAAAAGGCCAATATATGAGGATTAATCTCAAATTGACTTAAAAAATGCCGAAAAGCACCAAACAGAACAGATCGGGTATGAGGAATAGTTTTATTGTAGTTTTTCTACTTTGTTCTGATAAATACCAGTTTCATGATGAGTGGACCAATCCGTTGGGATAACAGGCTTTTTGAATTTGCCAAGTATGCCTATTTTTTTGGATTACCCACAATGAATTGCGGCATATGGTCCCAGGTGGAAATTCAACCTGTACAAACCCTATGGTGAGTTATACAGAAATACCAATTTATATGGCTTTTTTTGAAATGCCCATATATTAATTGTATCAAAGCAGTGAAACTAAAATTTGGTATATTAGTTTCATTTTAAGATGCTTAAAGATTTCCTGAAAAAAATTGCCGAACGTTCTTCAAGCTTAGTGTTATTTGCATATTAATACCATATTAGGTAAAAAATTAGCAAAACATTATGGATTATAAATTGGATGGGGTTTTGCTCCACAAAGTATTTAAAAACTAGAAAATACTGACAAAGTTAGTTCTGTCTAAATTGACCAGTACTACATGTTTCACTCCATAAGATATGGGTTTTCCATTTTTATATGGGGAAATTATGTAATAACGCCCATGATAACTCACATACATGTACGAACCACTCAATTATGAGGAAAATTGCAGCATTGTTTTGCTTTAGCAAGAAATTCCTATTTTGATAAAACCTTAATATTATGATAATAATAACCAAAACTAAGTTGACAGGCCTAATGAAAGCCTGTAAATCATATCAATAATACATAGGTCTTCCCTGTCATTGCCCAACTTGCAAATATCACCTTGGGGATTTCACGATGTTTATTTGTCATTAAATTTTGTCCATCTCTTGGAAAGCTGTGAGGAATGCAAACAAGGAGTAGGCCCAGGAGTTAGTACACTGGATATATATAAGAGTTTCAAATGAATCAAATGTGTTTGGTTATTTGTTTAAATTTGTTAACAATGTTAAGGTTGAATTAAAATCTTGGGACATGAAGAGGTCATCATATCCAAACCGGACTGATGCGATCTTAGCTAAGCACCATGCAAAAGTTAAAGGTCGTCAGGTCCTGTAGTGTGTGTGTGTGTGTGGTGGGTGTGTGTGTGGGTGTGTGGGTTGGGTGGTGTGTGCAATGCTGTGCTTGTATGTGTGTGATGGGGGGGGTTCCCGTGGTATGGGTGCATGGTGTTTTGTAAGCCAGGAAAGGTGAAATAGTGATTATTTGAGTGTGTGCATGGGTGTGCGGGATGTGGAAGTTAGTATGAATTGGTGTGCATACAGTATAGGATGTGCATGGGCATATGTGTAAATGAAAAAAATACAATCAATTATCCAGCCGAGTCCTCAAACCGCAATTTAGAGTTTACTAGTCGTTTGCATCAACAAGCTAAGGCCAGGAAATATGGACAAAGTACATGTAACATTTTCAATGGAGAAGGTTTAGAATATCACTATATATCTAAGAAATATCTGATTGAAAGAACATGTGAATATTACCCTAGCGCTAACTATTATTTTAACTGCGCAAAAACATTGAACCCGCCTTTGGAAAAGAAATGAAATCACAAAAACGTCCCGTCAACCGGACCGTAGTCTACCGCCGCCAACTGCCCGACACGGCCTACCATGCCGACCTTGTCTACGTGCGTGGATAGAGATAATACAGGCCGGTCTGTTTACTACGTGCACATGACAGCAAGCAAAATTCTCAATTTGATCATGAATTTCACCTCTATTTTCATGTCAAGAAACTTAAACAATTAATATTACGATATTAGCCTACCGCGGTCATACAATGTGAGAATAAGAGAGTCTTCACTGAGAGCGGTTGAAAACTACGAAACACGCCGCATCCCAGCCATTGCATACACGCGGCATGACGTATCACTGTATTCGATGCTTAGTTCCCGGGGGCTTCACCACGTGTCACTCTCATGGGCCTCTGTCAACTCTAGCGCGATTGGTCGAGTGCAGCTTCCTATTGTGAAAGCGTGGGGAATATATGGAAAATAGGGGCGTGAACAAATGTTTAAACGCACCCGGATATCGCCGTCTGACCTCAAGATGATCAATAGATACAAAATTAGCTTACACACAGAGCTTTCTAACGGTATATCACACGGCTTGTTTCCGGGTTAGGGACGCCAAAGAGAAATCAGTGAATTTTTTAATAAAAGTTTAAAAATACTTTCCCGTTATGCTAGAAAGCCGAAATTTCGCTCATAAATACTTTGAATTATGTACTAAATAATGATAAACACAAAAAGTGAACCTGCTTGTTTTATCCGGGTGCGATTTGCCTAAGAAAACTGCGAGTGGAGGACCAAAACGTGGACCATGCACAGCGATTGTAGGTTTCGCGTTGGTACTACGCTGGTGAGTGCGACTTCAAACCATCAAAATGTTTTTTAATTTGGACTTTGGTCATTTTTTCCGATATCTATATTAGATTTTCATCCTTTCTGAGTTCTATCATGAGTTTGGGA
Organism: Ophioderma brevispina; assembly: GCA_023653785.1. Classification (NCBI taxonomy): domain Eukaryota; kingdom Metazoa; phylum Echinodermata; class Ophiuroidea; order Amphilepidida; family Ophiodermatidae; genus Ophioderma; species Ophioderma brevispina. Next base: position 27,325 of record JAMKCH010011717.1, read on the forward strand.
ACCATATTGATAATAGCCTCAATAATAGAGCGATTTTAAAATGTTTATTTTTTCTGATCGCCACTACTTGCATTATCGCATAGTGTAAGTGACGTGCTCGACGTGTGGCAATGAACGGACACCCTAGCATTACCTAAAGTGGAATTAAGAAAATACCTGTCTTACGGTTTTTGTAGGGCCTGTTAGCTGGGGGCTGGAGTTTAAATAGAAGGGGTCCAATTAGCAAAGAGGGGTGTTAAATATTATTTTCACAATTATTTTTCCTTAATTTTTTTAGTACGCAAGTTTTTTTCAGTGTTTTAAATTTTATAAAATTATTGGACTACTTTGGCGATTTAATTACTTTCCTGTTATTTCTGCATTTCCGGCGGGTTTTGATGATGATGATGGCGAGGTCATGATGATGATTGTGATGATGGCGAGTCAGGGTTCGCGCGAGGTTGCGTTTCTGCGGCGATTTGCGAATTTGTTTTTATTTGAGCCCCAAATTAGCGTTTGAGTAAATCTAAGGGGGT
>JAMKCH010011718.1:0-38291 GCA_023653785.1 Ophioderma brevispina
CAATGAACCAATCAAAAGTCAATGCACCTTTAATTTATCAAACACATTTTTCACCCAATTATCTCTGTAACTGAACGTCACATATATACCAAACTTTATATTTTCTGATCCTTATGGTGAACGAATCATTGGAGAATACTTTATCAACTAAATTTGAACACTTTGTAGCTGATTAATCCCTCTTCTCCAAGATGGCCGCCAAACGGAACCCATGGAACAATATTTGATTTTGGTAACACATACAAATTCTTTAAGTAGATGTCTTAGAGATTCTAAAAATCACGGTAGAATTTAGTTTTAGGGGGGGTGCCATGGGAACCCATAGAATCTGCTAGACTATTTGGGAAGCCTCTTCTCCAAACCCCCCTCAATTATGTAGTATATGACTTGCAAGAGATACCAGGGATAAAAGGTTGTGTGAACAAATTAGTTGGTATTCTGAAAATGAGTCTAACTTTAGTCTTGGTTTAACCGTTAGCCGACATGAGTGGAAAACCTTTTTCCTTTTCAAAATACGGGCAAAAAGTGAAATGTAACAGGTGAGAAAATCCTCATGGATGGGCCCAGTCTGGCCCATCCATGAGGAAACTTTCTACCCGTTACACACATTTTTTAGAGTAGGTTGAAATTAAAAAAAAAAGGTCCACTCTTGAGGACTAACCCTGGTTTAAACCCGGACTAAAAAAGTTAGACTCCCTTTTCAGAATACCAATCATTGACAATGGGGGGGAAATTCAGGCTCAGGAGACAATGTTTCCCATCAGTCAAGCATATATAGCACCACCCTATATTTCACGTGAGTTAACAAAACGGCTCATGTTTGCTCTCACCAACACACTCTCCCGTCCATCACTAGCCTTGCACTTCACCTAACCAGAGTTGACGTCCCAATACGGGAAGCTGTGGTGCCGTGGCCACAGGCTGAAAAATACCGAACGAGCCTCCTCGCAACAACAAAAATCCCCTCGTGCATAGTTACAGTTTCCAACATGATTTCGGATGCTGATTTGGTATTTCCAATTCCCCACAATCCAAGCTCGCTAATTTGCTCGGGGACACAGATATTTCGCAGTTCTGTTCACTCTTGTGTTTGAATTGTGGCAAAAGGAGATACGGCAACGGGACAGCCAATACTTGTAATTGTAACCTTATCGCAAACGTTTTTGCGCCAATTGATATGTTTTCAAAGAAAATAAAAAAAAAAAGTGGTCTCTAGATTTGTCCTCTCCTCTTTTCTTTTCTTGTTTTTGTTTGCAGGTTTATTGCCCGACTTACTGTAGTCAGATTGGGAACCAAAACATTTTGTCTACACACTGTGAGTAATGTGGCAGTTTGGTGATCGAAGATGGTTTTTGAACCATTCCCAAATGCAATTGCAATATTCCGCTACAGTACTGTAACAAAACACATGTCAGTACTTAGGGATAAAAAGTGTAAGAAGTTAGCAGGACACCAAGCATTTCACATATCATGATAAAATGCCCTTCGTCCTAACTTTTGGAGGCTAAAATGAGTGTAAAAACTTCAGGTATTTTTATGTATTAAGAACAGGATTTTTTTTTGTGTGATCACATGACATGACCCTATTGAGGGTGAAATTTCCAGAACTGGTGCATGGGGGGTAACACAAACCCTCTGGGGGATACCTAAATATAGTCCTGCCTTAAGTATTATCGGGATACAGAAAAAAATTGTAATCTTTGCAATGCCCACCCAAGTTCTCCATGATTTTCGAGCATTGAATGATCTGTTTTAATAATCACAAACCTGACAGTAAAATCTAGTTCATTCACACATTTTATCCACTTATTTTCAAATAAAACAAAACAATAAACAATGCAATGTCTAATAGTTCCTTCCTGTTGAAAAGCCAGAAGCAAATCTCTAATGCGAATCATTTGCATGTATATTTCTTAGGAATCTTCTAAAAATAGTCAACACCATTTCAAACTGGACTCCGCAAATTATGAATTACAAATTACATACCACAATTACCCCCCTCCTTTTTTATCAAAATGCAATTGTTAAACTAATTTTTAATTAGTTGGTTTTTGTTTCTTATCGCCCTTATTACTTAGTTGCCTCAGCTAAGCGTGAGCGAGTGAGTGTGTCGTTGCATATTCTTGCAAGATTTCAAATTCTATCATGGCACTGACGACATTTCATGGAAAGTACCTCTCAAATTGTTCTTTGTTTGATTCAACAGCCACTACAGCTTGTTGATTGGAACAAAAAACAAACCTGGCATCTGGCATAAAAACAGTAATATTGTATAAAATATAACAAAAATAGAATAAAATTTTTAATGATGAGATGATGCAAATCAGTGTTAGGACAATTTTTTACCACGTTCATGAGGTAAAAAAAGAATAAAATTTTAATGATGATGATGATGCAAATCAGTGTTAGGACAATTTTTTACCACATTCATGAGGTTATAATGAGTTGTATGATGGGCTGTCTATATCAAATGCTGTTACAGATAGCCTGTTATACAAAATCTCAAAATCTGCATAAATTAGCATACATATACCCTTTGTTATTCTAATGGAATAATAATCATGCTGTATTTTTCTGAAATGAAGAGTACAGACGGAAATGTGTGTTTTGAATTTTATTCATCTGTCAAGTAGAATTTATCTTTAACTCAACTACACATGCAAGGTTTTGGATTGTTAATCTTAACATCACAGAGATTACTTTATATTGGCCTTGTCCTTTATGAAATAAAATCGGGCTTCCACTTAGGAGTTCATGCTCCTAGCTAGGCTTAGAAATAAGTGACAATATCCTTCATTCCACACGCACACATGCATTTACTTTGTCTAGAGATTTCAAACAAAAAAGAAGACTGATGTACAAAAGGAAAAGATATTTATTTTTATCCCCCTGGCTTGAAAAGCAGAGGGGGATATTGCAAGGGTGCGAATGTCCGTACGTGTATGTATGTGTATGTATGTATGTGTGTTCCAGTTTGGTTAGGTTTTGGTTAGGTTTTCGTTTTTTTTGCATCTCCTTGTAAAAGTTAAGTCCGATTTGAACCAGACTTGATGTATAAGGTGCAATTGAGGGGTTTCCTTCATATTGTGATGATGTCAAAGGTCATGGACAAAGGTCATCTGAAGTCATGTTCCAGACTGCCATCTTGCCAGGGGGATGATGCAGGTTTACTTGCAGTATTTTTTTTAAAGATATGACTTGCACTGGAATTAAAGGTGCACCGTGAGATGTTCAAAATCTTCCCTATTCCCTCAACTTGAAGTTAACCCCCCAATACATACCTGTCTATCGGCTTCTAAGCCAACTATTTTGACTAGTCACTTGGAAGGTGATATCATGTAATGTGCAAATCAGAGATACTGTAAGAATGTTGGTATGGTTTACACACAGATATAGAGGCACTATTTTGATTGGTTACTCAGAGGGCTACCTCATGTTGTATCCCGTAATGAAGCCAATCACACAGGTCATATATATTAAAGGTGGTAGTGTTCCCAGGGTGTTAAGTTGAGATAGAAATGCTGATCAGAGAGGGATGTAGAAATGCCGATTTACCCTCTTCCCCCATATTTAGCACACATGCTGCCGCTCTAGCATGATGTTGTAGCTAGTCCAGGTCTTTGACCCTTTCGACCCTGGTAGATTCGGTATAGTTTTATAACAGGTATGTCAGGGCCGTATGTAGGATTTATTTTTTTTGGGGGTGCGAGACCTATAAAAGTGGACCTTTTTGGATAAAAGTGGACCTAACCGCCCTAAAATGGTCCTTTTTTGGACTTTTTTGAATGTTTCATCATCAAAAAGTGCACTTTCTTGTCAAAATTTCTCTAAATTTGGGCCTTTTTATCAAAAAATCGCAAAAAGTAGAATTTTACTCTTGTGGGCCTGAGGTATTCAAGATGGTTTTTGAGATGGCTTCCCAAATAAACCTGCAGTCACTTGGGAAGCCATCTCAACAAACCACTGACCTAGACTAGGAGTGTTTGGACTAAGTGAGGCATTTTCTGTGATTCCAAATATGCTGATATAAATGCATAATATTTTAATTTTGAAATTTTGGCATATTACACTATACCGTACACTTTCCACCTACGCTGCTTTATGCGCTTTCTTCTGTAAAGGAATGAAGCACATGTAGAGTGCGAAGGGTAATGAATATTGCTGACATTCTTTTTAAAGGGGAAGGTTCCGATCGTCTTGTGGGACACCCTGATTTACGGAAGTAGTATCGATTTTGATATCAGGTCGTATTTTTGGCTTACGGAAGTAAGTCTATAACAGATTGCTGGGTGATAGATCAATCTGTTCATCAAACCTTTTTTTCCAATTACGACACAGTATGAAAACAAAACAGTGATATGTGTAGGAGTCGAGCAAAAGGTCTATGGGCCAAAACACTCACCCCCCTTGGGAATACATTAACACGCAGGAAACAGGGCAAACTATCAAGAAAACGCACAGAAGGTACACTTGTAACACCTTGTAACATTTCTTGTAAATCATAGTCAATACTCTGGTTCATGTAGTTGTCTGGTGACTATTTGCATGTATTGTAGTAGGGTATCTACCAAGAAACAGGGAAACCATTTTTGGGACATCAAGGTCAGTAACTGGCAAGTGTAAGTGTGTTGGCCCGGATGTTGGTTTTGGTATAGATGCTAGGGTCCCTCAGACCCTGTCACACCAGTTTTCATAAATATAGCAGGCCTCTGGTAATTTTGCCTAGTAGTACAGGTAGGCATAAATAACATATGATTTTCGTCCACACATGGAGTATGTGTACCTCTAAATTTAGAAAGTTTTCTTTGTATGCCAACTAAATATGATCTTTTCTCCTTTGAATGCCACTTCATAAATTTTTTTTGTTATGAACTATGTTTTGTTGCTACTGGTGTAGCATTGTGTTTGTGATTGCATGTGTTTGGGTTGTGGGTGGAATTGGAAATTAAGGTTAATGGTAAAAAAAATGTGGTAATACAAATTAAAAATGTGGGTATGACAGCAAAACAATTTAAATGTACAGGGGGGGAGGGGGTTTCTCACTTGGGGGAAGTAGGTTTCACAGGGGAGGGGGAAGTATGGTTATGTACCGCCTATAAGTCCAGCATTCAGGCTCTTTTTCACGTCCAGGGACTCCCATTTTAGAACCATTCATTCCAGAGACCATACTTTCCATGTCCAAAGCCATATTCTACCAAATTTTCGTCAAAAAACTCCTCAAAAAGTAGCTATGAAATAGAGGGAGATCGCAGTTATTCTGAAAAGTTATGACACCTAGTTTCGGAAGACCCCATTTTTTGGGGCGGAACTCAAATTCCCCCCACCCCGGTACAGGTTTATTAAGAAAGCCAAATTAAAAAAAAAAAAAAACCCAAAGCGCCAAAGTTGCCGGGATTCTGTATGACAAAATTTTATAAGTAATTCAGTTTGACAGGCTCAGTGAATAATAATTTTTCATGATCTGTGGGTGACAGGTGGGAAAGTTTTCCTAAAAAAATGGATGATTTGGTTCGCCATTCCACGTTCCCTGACGCGCCTGCTGACAGGAAGGGGACATGCTATCAAATGCAATTTAGCTTCATAACATAGATCAGGGTTTAAGAACTCTGACATTCTGACCGTGAGGATGTAGTTTTGCTTCGCAATTTTCTGGAAATTGAAAAAATTGGGCGAAGATGTCAAATGGAAGAAAGTTCATGTTTTCTTCAAAGTTGTAATTAAAGTGAGAAAAACAGCAGTTAATGTGTACTGTAAGTAATTTCTGTTACTAATCTCCGGCCTGGGCCATACCAAGCCCTTCCTTAGTCATCAAGTATCTAAATTTTACTGTTAATCCCTGATATACCACCTTAAGCAATTAAATTGTGCTAAAATGTTTTTGTTTTAACCTATATAAGTTTTTCCATGCCCGATCGCTAATAGCCTCGTCCCAGAAGTCCAGATTTACCGGAAGTGGACCAAACATTTTTTGGTACGACAAGAAAGCTACTATTTGTTCTCATTTACCCTGTGAAATCTTAGGGTTAAATGATGTTTGGTTGGAAGTATGATGAACATGTGGCCCTTTTTGGTCGACAATATTAATTTTACCAACAGTACTCTATGGGGTTACCAGCATTACGTTTTTAGCTCTCTAATCAAAAAGGATTGAGATATCGGCGGGGAACTTTACAGATGGGTTTGGGTTGAAGGCCAAGCTATCAAGATGAAAATTTCATATACTTAAAGGGGCGCATCTCCTTAATTAGACTTGTAGCATTTTGCTGCTCCTGGTTGATGGAGTCTGAAATCAGGTTGACAAGGACAAGTCAGTAAATTCCATGGTGTGGTGGAGTTGTTGGTTGGATGGGGTGGGGGGTAAGTCAGGTAATTGATGGATGCAGAATCCAATGGGTTGGGTGAGGGTTGGGTGATGGAGTACTGGCATTACAGGGGATTCAAGTTTGTTGCAGTAGTAGGGGCCACATACATTTAATTTGGAGCCAATTTTACCATATTTTTTGTTGTTTTTCTTTTTATTTACTGAGGAATTTTCATTTTTAGACAAAAAAAAATGATAGGATTTCCAATGATCCAAAATCAATATTTTTGTTTTATAAACTAATAATTGGACATCAAGTATTATTTGCACTGTCTTGACTTGCCCCATATTAGCCAATTTGGAGCAATTTCTATTGTGGGAGAACCCTTTTTCAATTTATTTTGTTTTTTTAATTAAAATGAAAAGTGCTTTTTACATATTAGGTTTTTACTACGGAAACAAACTTTGATTTTTTGTTGGGCCTTAACAATGAACAAATTTCACTGGCCATAGGGCCTCTAATCCTAACATCCTTTTCGAAAAGAGACTACATACCGAAACGATCACTCCGCAAAATTTGTAGCATTATTTGTTAGATCTTGGGGCAATGTTCTCCCTAAAAACAAGACGGGTCTGCGCTCCGTGATTTTTCGAAAAGTTGAAAAAATGCAGTTAAAAGGGACGTTAGGATATGGGAATTATCACTTAGCATGCATTTGTGTGCTTGTAAGCCTACCTATAAGTGGTTTCACTTCATGTACAACTCACACCACAAATCGGAGTAAGCCCAGCCAATCCTTTGAATGCTCTCGTTTTCCATGGTCGTCCCTGAAATTTGGAACCCCCAACTCCATTTTCATTCCCATATATAAACAAAACACTATTAGTGGTTAACCATCAATATTAGCAGAGTAATGGAATAGGGCTTTGCAACATGGCATTATGCATCTACCAGCAACCCGCAGTTCTTTGTTTCCCCAAAACCTTGATGTGGGTGGCATGTGGCATGTTTGCAAGTGCAGGCTTCTCCTATCTCATATCAAGTAGAGACCACAATACACATAATTGGAATCACGCACCTTTAACCTTTGATGACTTTATTTACACTAAGTGTTAACTAACTGATGAGTGCCAGAATTTAATTATTTTATCATCTCATCAATTAAATTTGCAAAGAATTTTATGGCACCCTCAAAATAAATCATATTTTAGGATTGGCCAATTAAACGCCCAGATTGGAAACCCCCGGCCCGTCCTGTGGCGACCAAGCACACTATCCATTTAAGTTCACATGACTCCGAAATCTCATCTTGGGATTTATGAGATCCATAACGTAGCGGAGCAACAGACAACTTTGTTGCGACTGTCTAGACATGTTGATGTTTTCTGAAGAAAACTAAGACAGACAACGTTTCTGAATGCTTTATTGTCAATGATTTCTGTGAGGGGACTCAAAAGTGTCATCTCAGTAAAAATAGAAATAACAAAAAGTTCACCTGAAAATTCATTTTATCTATGCTTTATGGCAATGATCCTCTAAGAGGACTTTAAAGTTCATCTCACTCAAGTAAAAAAGAAATAACAAAATTATTACTACTCAGAAATTTTGCATTTTGAACTCTACAACGTATTCTACTTCCTGATGAGAGGATCAGATTGTGTCACATAAAGTTATTTTATCGTTTGTTCACTAATTAATGAACATTACTTTGATAAAGTCATATTGAAATAACACTATATATGGGGAAGACCAAGGTCATAATGCACCCTTTGGGTAAATATAACTATAGTAGCAAACATATTTTTGGCACAACTTGGATCCTTTCCTCTGACAATGTGTGTTTAGAATAACCCCTAACAAGGCTTTTTCATCTTTAGCCGGTCTCCCGGGAGGGAGGAAGGGGTAAAAGGAATAGAACCTAAAGAAGATTTCACATCGTGGATAGAATCGAAGGTATAACTTATTAAGTGTGTCACTATAATGAAAAAATGACCTTTAATAAAGTACATTGAGATAACACTTAGGGATAGGCAACACGTCTAATGCAACATTCTGGTAAATATTACTATAGTAGCTATAACAATATTTTGGCACAACCTGGGTCGGAATCGAACCAGAGATCCCCGGGCACCACTCCCAATGGACCCCAACGAGGGCAGCGATTTGGTGCCATACGGGGGTCTATGATGACTTAAGTGCATTTCTAGTCTAGTGGCATGGTTAAATTGGGTATATGGGTGTGTTACGGATGATACCGATTGTGCCTATAACGCCCAAGGGGCGGGGTTTTTTCAAAAGGGGGGGCGGGGTGTTTATTACAGTCGAAAATGGAAACTCAAAAATTCCCACAAAAATCAATTAACCACGTTATTTCTATGATTGCCAATAATACAAACGAACTAGCAGGCGGACGCTGTTCGCACTACCGTGAATAAATGTGGAGAGACTAGTGACAATCATGATGTGTCTAAGCTGGGTCCCAATTCCCGGATCAGCGATTATGATATGGATTACGACAGTCCCGCCATTAAATCATGTGCTTTATCCAAAAAATCGTAGGGGGCATTGGGCATTACTTAGAGCAGGGGCGTTTATAGGAACAACGCGGTAGGTAAGTGCAAAAGAAAGATGTCATGTTCTACCTTTACATGAATGGGGTTCAGGCCCCGTACGCGGGGGGGGTGGGGGGGGGGGGGGGGGGTACGGAGGTGCGCGGGCACACCCCCACCAAATTCCCAAAAAGGGGAAAAAGGTCCACTTTTTGCCGTTTTTTTTTTTTTTGATAAAAAGGTCAAAAATTTAAAAAAAAGATGAGGGAGGCAAAAAGTCCATTTTGTTGTGAGATGTTCAAAATGTCCAAATTGGACATTTTAGGGGGTTAGGTCCATTTCCCCCCCCCCCCCCCCAAAAAAAATCCACTTTTTTGAAGACCCACACCCCCCTGTTAATAAAAAAAATCTTGCCCATACAGGCCCTGTAAGGGGATTGATAGAGGACCATGTGTCATGTGAGCATTCTTTCTCTTAGTGCAAATTGCAGTCCCATTTACCACCTGAAGTCCCTTTTTAATGGGACACAGTGTATCGGCACATCTTCAGTATGGTTTCTAAAATTGGTTGGCTCAACATTAATAAATGTGTCAATTGGGTTAGTGTTGTCGGTGTTAAAATGTGTGGTTGAGCCAGTTGGCTCATTGGGAAGAGGTGGTAGGGGGGTGTGCATTTGTTGGGAAAATGTCATCATACACTATGGTTACAATATGCTCATCCACAAGGACACAGATAGTTGTGTTGTACTTGTCATACATTGCATGAACTGACTTGTGTGATATGCGGTATCATATAATCAACCCAAAAACCAGGGGGCGTATTTTCTAAATACACGGTTGAATGAAAGGTACTAAACTGTGTCAAGGGAATTGAGATTTATATCAGTGTGTAGCATAGGTGGAGATGTGTTAAGGGGTTAAATACAGAATGGTGTCCCCAGACATAAGGGTTTATAGGACCAAAACAATAACAAACATAAAACGAACGGAAGTTTTTACAAATTTTACAATCCTCCAATTTACCTTTCTTATGCATAGGAGAGTGAAAAATTGCTGCAAAAGAAAGAAGGAGATGTCCCTTCTCCCAGCTCAAAAGAGTGGAATTCTACTCTTTTGAAGTGGATTTTACTCTTTTTAGAGTAGAATTTCACTCTTTTTGGAAGGACAGTGTACAAGGCATTTCAACTTTTTAGAGTTGTTGCACTCTGATTACTGCATAAAGGTGCAACGAGAATGTCAATATCAGGTGTCCCTAAAAAATCAAAAGTATTGTTTTTATGTTTTTTCTTTTTTTGACTTTTTCATCAAAAATATCCCATCTGAAACGATTAGCTTGAGAAATGGTTCTTTGGTACAAAAATTGTGAAATTTTCTATTTCGTATAGGACAACATAACAAATTCATCCTATGTTTTATATTGTAATATAACCAAATAAAAATCACCCTTTTTTCTCTTTTAAATGATGCAACAGAGATTTCACATATCTGTCCCCTAAAAAATCGAAAGTTCTGATTTTTGCCTGAGGATGTAAAGCTTTCCATCAAAACTCCCCATCTGAAAGGATTAAGCTGACAATGTTTCTTTGTTACAAAATTTAGAAATTTCCTAATTCGTATAGAGCAAAATACTGAAAATTCAGCCCTATGTTTTTACATTGAAAGATAAGCAAATCAAGTCGCCCCTTTTTCGCTCTTTTCAAGACATTTTTGTAGCCAAATTCAAGGTAAGAAATCCATTGAGTGTCTAATCTATAATTAAATTACTATTATGACTCAATATTTAGGTGCCTCACAGTCCTTGTTCTACCTTTTAAGACATTTCTGTAGCCAAATACAAGGTAAGAAATCTATTGAGTGTCTACTCTATAGGAAATTAACTATGACCAATTTTGGGTGGCCTCAAAATCTCTTCATTGCACCTTAAAGAGAGTAATTAGAATAGAATAAAATTAAAGCTAAAATGAAACAATTTCAGAAAAGAGAGAGTGTATTCCGAAACTCTTAACAAAATTGAATATCACATACCTGCCCGTACTTAGTCGTCGTTTAAAATGGGTTACAAGAAAAACGAATTGAAGGGCCTCACATTTGGCCATGTTTCTTTCACCGAGCCCTGGCATTTAGGAGAGTCACTTTTGACTGCATGTATCTTGTCACTGTATAAACAGTGAAATTTTCGTGAGGTTTTATTTTCGCGAATTGCGCGATTGAACCTAAAAAACGCAAAAAAACACTCGCGACAATAACTTTTTCCAATAATTTGTATTGCATTGATGTCAATACGTGAAAGTAATTTCCGCGCATTTGGCAAAATTGATAAAATCGCGAAATATCTGTACACTGAAATTTCCACTTATACAGTATTCTGTTGCCATCCATTCAGCCATGTCTTCTGATTGCAAACAGGTATTGGGCGAGTCTGGATTAGACCTGCTTTGTGTTAGTGTAGCAAGAGGTGAAGAAGATCCCTTACATTGCTAATATCCCTCGCATTTTGATGTAAACACAATGCCATATTAAAAGATAACTTGTTTGTGGTGCTGGAAATTATGACAAAAAAGTTAAGCTCTAGGAATTAGAGCTGATAAAACAAAAACCGGAAAAATATGAACAAGTCGTGGAAATGTTTGCGTTTGCTAGTGTTATTGTTGCTCCTGCCTCCCATTCAAATTTCCAACAATTTATCTTGTTTAAAATAGCTCTGTATTCTATTTATTTTCCACGCATAATGGAGATAATTTCTTGAGTTTAACCATAACCATATAATGTCAAACCCCAACCCTGATATATCATATGGCAATATTTACAAGTTATATAGTATCCATAAATGATTGTGTTGTGTGTGTGTGTGTGGCAGATTCATACATGCCTGTATGTGCAGATTTGTGTATGGTCTGTGTGTACTTTGGTGGTGTTTTAGTGAGAGAGATTGGCATCTTTCTGGGCTCGTATTTTCAAATAAAACAATGCTGTGATTCGTACCGATAAAGAAAATTTTTACAATAGTTCTGTAGTAAAAATGGCACTTTATTGTAACGAATGGCCATTCCAGGGTGAAAAAGTGAAAACTACCGCTAAAACACCACCTTAGTTAGAATATCAAAACTTTGGTACTAAAAAAGAGTTTAGAAATGGTAAAAAGAAGTAAGATCAAGGTGAGAAACAATACAATATAATATTCAACCAATTTGAAATTTCATAGTGCCATACTTTGTTTCAGTGATGTAGGTCACCTGTACGATCCTGATGAGGTGCAGATTGCGGATTCTCATCACTGGCAACTTGATATTTAGAGGGATTTGTGAGAGCGGGAACAAAAAACCATATGCACGTTCATTATTTTAAAAGAAATAAAAACCCCCCCATTTTTTTTTTTGGGGGGGAAATTAAAGCTAATGGAAATAGCAATTCAAATCCTTGAAAAAAAATTTAGAACCACCTGGGAAAAAACAATTGATATCAATATGATTGTCATAGCCAAGAACAACAAACTAATGTTGGTCTGTATGGCCCCACAAGAAGAAAAAAATACCTACATTTGAGCATTTAAAAGCGAGTGGCCCTTCTGGACACAAGCAAGATTAAGGGATTATGAATTTTAAATATCTTTAAGAAACAAAAAAATTGGACCATGTCTCAAGAACCCTGAACCAACATCTTAAGAAATCACAGAACCAAAATGGTTCTAAAGTTGTACTCTTGCAGGAGACGCCAAAAGGATTTTCTAATGAACCACAAGAAGTTGCCCAACGTGATACAGAACCGGTTTTTGTCCTATAAAGAACCTTTTTGGTTCAATTTGCAAGAAATCTGTTGAGGTTTAGAGAATACCTTGGAATAACCAAAAAGTTCTGAAGAACAACAGGTTCTTATAGAACTGAAAATTTTCAGTCATTTTTGGAAACCTTTTTGTGTCACCTAGCTTTAGCAGGGAACGGCATAGGGATGGCTTTTTTGTAGTGGATATGGGCGCCTGATGGCCTGTAAACAAAGGGTAAACAATGCTCATGTCTAACATACGCATTGAATGATTAACTTCATACTTGGTCAGAAGAACCACTGGACCAGGCTTATATTGTGGTGTAAACAAAGTGGACCTCTATGACCCTATTGAACTGACCCCATTTTGTGAAAAATCTTTTAAACCTTACTTTTCTTTGGAAAATAAGTTGCCTACAGTCACCAAAGGTACTCAAAAAACCTGGCGAGATTTAATGGGCTATATGTCGATTGACCTATAATGACCCTGGCCTTAAAATGCCACACCAAATTTTAAGGATCGGCTGGCTTCCCTGTCATCAGTAGCTTCAGAGTTTCCGGTAGATATGGTCCTTCCCTTGCTGGAAAAATTAGTTGCCAGTGACGTACTACTCACACACAACACCTTCACTTTTTCTGGATGGGCAAATTGACCCTAAAAAAAAACAAAAAAACACTGGAACAAAATCTATAAGAATCACAAAATACAACTCCCGTGACAAACCGCGCTGAAAGGGGCACAAGGTTGGGGAACGATGTATTTTTGGTTATTAGATCTTTCTTGAGAGGACAATTTTGAACTATTTTTTCTTAGAGTTGAATTCTTCATTTTAATTGCCTATTGATGATCTGATTAAAAATATTGTATGGTAATTAATCTTTTGAATTTTTGACAACTGCTAGAAAGTATACAATACAAAAAGTGAACAAAGTAAATATATTTTTAATGATTTAAAAATCAATTAAAGTGCATTGTCCACTAAGGAGGTGTTGAATATCTTAGCTAGTAAGTGGGTTTATAATGAGATCTTAGATAATTGAACCACTTGCCCTCCAGCTTATGATCAATTATGCTTCATATGGGTAAATAACGCCGCATGGTGTGTAAACCCGTCAATGTGCCTAACTACATGAAGTAATAACTCGGAATCCCCATATTAGACCGAGTGTGGGTGGATGTGACTTTAAGCGAAAAATAATGTCAAGTCATAGATAGGCACAGAACCAAAGGTGATTTTATTGTTATATTTCAATAGAAAATATAGGCTGAATTCCTATTTGCTCCTCCTATAGGTTTTTTGGAAATTAAAAATTCCACATTTGTTGTGCCAAAGACACAGGGTCTCAGCTACTCATGTTTAGATGGGGAGATTTTGATAGAAGCTTACACAGTGCAAAATTCAGAATTTCAAATTTTAGAGACGCTGCTATTGAAATCTATTGCTGCCACCGTTAATAAAAAGCGGCGTTTTAAACAGTATGTATAAATGATTGGTTTATTTCTCAAAAAGGTACAAAGACCCAATTCGCAGAAATAGAAAATTTGACGGAAAGTATGAGCAATCAACAGTGAAATTTTTTTAAGTCTGCACTATCCTTTATTTTATTTTGAATTTGGTTACGTACCAGAATCCATCGTCATATCTTTGGGGCTATAGGTTGTTGATTTGAACCTCGCCATAAGACAATACATCAATTAATGCATACGCAGAAGCAATTAAATAATTACACTTTAAATCTCTGGCATTTACGGGCGACACAGCAGACTTTGCCGAAAGGATTTTTACTCTATTCCGGTGCAATCATGAATTATTATTGCCAAAATACTCTGCGCGGGGAAATAGGAGAAGTGTGGTGACAGAACCCACTAGAGACATTAATAGGTATCAATGGTGCGATTTATCGATCGCTCCCCAAACGGAGAAATACCCGCGTCTGGAAGCTAGGTACACTCCTACAACTCAACTCTTTATAAATAGCCGAGGGCAGGCGGTGACCATGCATTCGGCCGAAGCGGATCACCCCTGATGGCTACGCGAGTCCCCGCAATCTCTTACATCATCCGCTACAGACTATTTAGGACCAGTGTGAAAATTGCTAGCTTGGGGCTGGTTTTGCATTGGGGAGGCTGTTTTGAGATTGTTCTACTGAAACTTGTAATGTGGCATACAGGTGAAGTGATTACTGCAAAACTGAAAATTTGTTTGCAATCTATTTTTTTGGACTTCCAATTTACCACTCTTTTTGTTTTTTAAATTAACAATTTGACCTTTCTTATGTAGCACTATAAACCAAAGAACTATTCCCATGCTTTTATTTTTGCAGAAATTGCTTGAGGTGCAATTGTGCGAAAATAATTGTAGTGCCGAAATTTCCAGTTTTGACAACTGAAATTGATGGACAGATAGAAGGTACTCAAATTGAACTTTTCCGTTTCCATTAGAAATCTGTACTCCACCTGTACCTTTCACAGAGGGAGTGTGTATTTCAAATGTAGTTACTCAATGGGCTATTCCAGTTGGAATCAATACTCCCTCTGAAAGATTTTAATATTTGTCTAACTATACTAACATGTGCATTCCACTTGTTTCTCCCAAAAGTAGTAAAATAAAATGAAAAAAAAAAAGATATAAGATAACATTTCAAAATTAAGTACATTGATTTAATGATCACCCTCCTTTGTAAAATGCCACCTTTAAAGCAACATTCCATACATACCTCTGTCCCGGGGGGGGGGGCACTCGTTTTCAAAGGTGGATATGATGCGTGAACAAGAAAACGCGTTGAAAAGGGTCTCTTTTTACCAACAAGCGATGTACGTGCGTACATTGATTAGGGTGTCAAAAACAGCAAAATATGGCAAAAAGGGTATGTTGTTTTCGTAACCCTGAAATTGTGATGTACGCGAGATCAAAATGATCAAAAATATTGTAATTTGGAAGTAAAGCAACATGAGTAAAGCCAGATAATAAGGCTATATTATCAACACAATGCATTGATTACTTGTTTACTGACCAAAAAGACTTGTTTATGGTAGCAAAAACAGACAAAAATGCTTGTTTAGGGTATGTTTTTAGTCGGTGGAAATACTTGTTTAGGGTGCATTTCGGAAGTCCATGTTCACGCATCATATCCACCTTTGAATACAACTGGCCCCCCGGGCATACGGTGCAATACCAAAACTTAAAGGATATACACACTTTACAGAAAGCGTACTGATTATGATTGCTTACATGAATTTGTAAACCTTTAAAGGTGCACTGGCACATCTGAAAAACAGTGCGCCTCTAGATTTTTCAAAATTGATATTTTTGCATGGTTATAAAGCTTTTATGTACATTAGCCCTCACCTGAAATTATTATGTCCAAATCAGCGCGCTTATGGGTAAGCAGAACGATTTTGCAATTAATGGTCGTCGGCGACATTAATTCAGCAGACAACGCGGAAAAGGTGTGTAACACAAGATAACACATGCCAGAGTTGGACTCTCATGGCCTGCACCTTGTTTAACCAGTCTGTGACCTTTTGTGGTTTTAAAGGGATTAGCAGCGATAATGCGAGAGAATAAAAAAATGTGGAAATGCATTTTGTTAACTTATAAATCAGGGATAAGTGTGTACAATTCCATATAACTGCTTTAATGTTGAAACAAACCACCAATAGTGAAAGAAAATGAAGTATTTGAGGAAATTTGTCATACCGTCACCCGAAAATAGACATACAGCGACGACATCTCAAAATCTGCACCAAACAGCTTATTGTGGTTTACACCAGTACAAAATAAACATAGATCAATAATGTTTGTATTTGAGGTCAAACTGCATTGATCATAATTTGGTTGGTTTAAACTTTTGATTTCAACACAAAGATATTGCGTACCTGTAATTTTCAGTCGAGATACTTCGACCTTCTTCAGCAGAGTGACCCAATTTAAGAGCACATGACCTTTTGGACATGTGACACCAAAATCGGGTCGTAGACTCTTGGTAACTTGTGTCGGCCCCCGTCTCTATTAAGTGTAGGTTGGTTGACCCTAATGTAGATAGACTCCTTCACTCCACGTTCGAAATATCTTGATCCCCTGTCTACATACACACTGAAAATCCATGATATTCACAGGAAAGGCTTTTTTGATATCAAGTCGGAATTTTGATACGCAGTTACGCACGTATAGAAAATTACAGAATCAGATAAAAGTACTGCCTTGTCTTTAATACATGGATTTTCAAGCCAATCACTTGCAGGTTATGTTCGCATATCCATGCCAGTAACAAAAATATAAAAATATGAATTTTGATGATTTTTTTGATGTTTTGGATTAGCAATACTGCTAATCCCTTTTTTCATATCAATGAGTACGAGTCTATGATATTCATGTAATAGACACATTTGTTGATTTATAGTTTGAAAACACAAATTATCCTATCTTTAGCTTTCTTATTAATGTCCTTATCTGCTTTTGGGTATGTTATTTTTTATGTGTAAGATACATCTCTATTCTTTCAATGGCCTAGACTATCATTTCATATTTTCGGAAAATGTGCCAGTGCAGCTGTAAAGCAACAAATGGGGGAAGTCACAGTTTTGAAATCAGTGAAAGCCTTGTTACCATGCATCACTACTGGGACCATCTCCACACAGATCACATAGAAAATCTTATTACAAACTAGCTTATTATAATTGGGTCCTGGGGGCCACTTGTATCTAAGGTGGATATGATGCGTTGAACATGGACTACAAAACGCACCTAAACAAGTATTTCCCCGACTGAAACATACCCGAAACAAGTATTTTTGTCTGTTTTTGCTACCATTAACAAGTGTTTTTGTCATTTTTTGTACCCTACACAAGTCAGCAATGTGTTGTGTTTTTAATATACCCTTTATTACTCTTTGCTTTTGCTTTACAAACATTTTTCGTTGAATTTGAATCTCTGGCGTATAGGAGTAATTAACATACCCTAACACATACATCACAATTTTAGCTTCATAGAAAACCCATACCCCTTTTTGGCACATTTTGCTGTTTTTGACACCCTAATCAATGTACGTTCGTACATCCGCCGGTTGGAAAAAAGGGACCCTTTTTTACGTGTTTTCTTTTCACGCATCATATCCACCTTGAATACAATGCCCCCCCCCTCTCGGGATGGGGTTTCAAATCCCATAAATTGATCATGAAAGCATCCAGACTCAAGCATCCTAACTGATGGAGCAAATAAAAAATACATAAACAAAATTGTATTAATTTGGTTATTGGAAGTACCTGAACGATTATCCAACCTACCAACACTTTAATCCCAAATTTTACAAAGTAAGCATGTTTTATGGGATAAATGTCTCCATTGCATACTGAAGTGTTTTCCCCTAAGATAATCTTTTGGAATTAAGGCCATGTTTGGATACTGCTTTGAGAGTGACTATGTTGACCTATAGCTACAGGTCTTTCTGATTGAGAATTGAGTATATCCTGAGGCAATCTAATGGCTGCCTTGTGCTAAAATGTTTGGGCCTATTTTTATCCCAGTGAGCACTGTCAGCTGATTTGAGTGGTGCCAATTAACATCGATAACTTTTTGAATAGCCAATCAGGGACCATGGTGAGAAGCCGTAAAGGCTGGCTCGTAGTTTCCTGATTAGGGGCACTAATTTCAAACTAATCAGGCTTTTTTGCATATTATATATGTTGTCCCATATCTTAATCACTGTGTGAAATCAAATCGAAGTTTGTCATATAGAAAATCACAACTTTTGTTATAAAATTCCCGATCGGAATTTTCATTATACACAGTATCCATAGCACTGTATACTGGTTTAAAACCTTAGTTTGGAGACTATGAAGAGTAATACCAATAATTTTTGACAAATTAACGTGCGGCAGCTTTAAGTTGCCATTAAGAACATTTACAAGAAGATCAATGTCTGCCAACAAGCCTTTGTACAGCCGTGTCGTCCCGTCGTGTCACTTTGCTATAGATCCACCCTTTCGTCTCGAGCAAGAATAGTAGTGACCCTGCTCCTGGGTAATTGAGGATAAATGAATGGGGAGTGGGCGATGTGAAAGTCCTAATTTTGCCAAGAATGAAGCGGGTTCATGATGGAAAGACAGGTGGTTAAGTAGTTGTGTGTTTCTTACTCACACACTTAGAGCATTAGTAGGCACTGTGTGGTTCATTTGTCATGGAATGTGTTACGTGTAATTCATATGCTAAGAATGGGGCCTTGGGGTGGTTTTGACGGAAGTCATGATGTCTTTGTGAACAGGGATGCATTTCAGAGCCATATGGCAACTTTTGTTTTGCCTTGTGTTCAAATTGCCCAAAATTTTGCCATGAGGTATTGCCATATGTGGTCACGATATTAACTCATTGAAGGAAATTTATCGTTCAGAATTCCAATTGGTTCAAATTTTAAATTGTTCAAATTTTGGTCATACATTTCACAATTGTGCATTTTTTTTATTTTTTTTATTATTTGGAATCAGCATAAAAAATTGATTAAAATGAGTACAAACAAGCCTATCTTAGGTCAGTGGATTTTGAGAAGATGGCTTCCGAAATGACCTGCGATCACTTGGGAGGCCATTTCAAAAGCCACCAACTTATGTTGGGTCAGCTGATACAGAATATACCAGGGTTGAAAGGGTCGACTGGGGGGAATTGATATAAGCATTGCTTATAACACAGTGCATGTTAGATATACGCTTTTCAAATACCTATTGAATCAACAAAAGAGATCACATAATCATGAAGTGAACCTTCAAGAAATTCCTATGTCATGGGTGATTTCCCCCATGAGTTTCTCATTTTCTTTACGATTTTCATGAATGAAATGCTGTTTCATAACATCACCGTAAAGACAAAGCATGATCTAGTCTAGTGGAACCTTGAAAGACCTGTGTGCAAGATTTAGAAACAGTTTCCAAAGAGGGATAAGGATTTACATGAAGCCCATAGGAGAACTACATTTAAAATCCACACTCCCTCTGTGAAAGACTGATTAATCTTCCCAGAGTGAGTAAATATCACAATGGAATATCCCATTGAAGGGGCATTTCGTGATCCACAACCTCGTCTCCAATGCTTACCTTAAAAAAAGTTAAGATTTTTATATCATCTGAAGCGTTTAGCCTTGTATTCCATGTGTACCCGATCCTTACATGCAAAGTTCGGTCGTATCTGTCAGAAATTCCGCCAATTTTGTAATTTTCCTGTCCGTAAGGACAGAAATTACAGTACAGTGAGTGACCTATGGACCGTGAAACAAGCAATTGCTCATAACACAAACCGCAAGATCGGGATCACTCAAATTTTGTTATAGCTTGTTCTCAAGGATCTCTAGCAAACCACTAATAAACAGGAATGTGCTTGGAAATCACGAAATCCCTTCGTGAATGCAACGTCATTTGAAATAGCCCACTCCATAGAAGATGAAAGATAGTAAAGTCTTGTAACAGGGGGTATGGATTTGAAATGGAATATCCCATTTTTACCACATTGCTGGAGATTTACTGTAGCTAAGCCACTCTATTCACAGTAGTGTGAGAGTTCCTTTCTTGCATATGGGCCTTAGGTAGCACTCTATCAAGTGACCCAGTGGGTATGGAGGTATCCTCATGGTACTCGGACTGAGTTTGGGCGCCAAGATGAATGTTTTAGCGGATTTAATTTCTATGTTGGCAACTCATCAATCGTCATTGGATTTAGAATAAAATATTGTCATTATAAAAAACCTTTTGATCATTGTGTATTTACAGCTGCAAGTCTGGGAATATGATCCAAATACTTAGTGTTAAATGTTTAGGGGGGTTACTTTGCCTGTTGTTTATTGGGAGGTATGGCATAGTGTGTGTGTGTGTGTGTGTGTTGTGGCAATGTAGTGAATGTGCCATGCAGGTTGTGCGTGCATGTGTGTGTGCATCCTTGTGGTGTGTGGAGGGGTGTTGTAGCTGTGGGGCAATGTTTATTTTTAGACTGGAATAGATAAATTAATAACATGAACTAAGCATGATCATATTTTTATTGAGAGAATGCATTTACTAAAGAAGTATGATCCTCGTGTATGGTGATAATTTAATTAAACTGAAAAGTGATTGGTGCAAAAAAAATACACATGATTGTATATTCTGGTACTCAATTTTGGATTTGTTTAAGACCTGTTGATCAAAGTCAAGATGTTCTCCCAAGGATTGATTTGAAATAGAGCCACATGAACTGAAACGCTTATGTCCAGAAAGGTACTGTTACGCTGTACGGCCCCAGTTACAGAGAGTCTACGCTCTAATGTATATATTTTAACAGTTTAAAAAATAATTGGTTCCTTGTTATGTTTCTGTGATTGACCTATTTTGAGATCAGTATTTACTGTATAAGTGAAAATATCTTGGCTTTTGGAATAATACAGAAATAAGGAAATGATATAACTGCTATCACATTCTGTATTTAGGCAGGTAAAAAAACCACACATTTAACATCCAGTTTTGTAAAAAATGGATGAAGAGAGGAGAATGGGGCTTTTATATTTTATCTGAAAGTAGGTGAAAATGTCCATAGTTTACCACATACTCTTTTTCTTCTGAATTTGTGGTGTCCTGCTTCAACAAACCTCTTCATCAGACATGTTAGCATAGAAGAAATCAAAACTAGTGCCGCCATGCATAGACGCCCCCTCCTCCACTACACCTCTCACATTATGAAAGTGTCACGAGTGCATCACACTATCTTACAAATTAAACCACCGGCAATGACAATTAAACAGACCAACAAGATAAATTGTTAATGACCCATCCCGACAACGACCCCCGCTTTCACACTGTTTATCTGACCTCATTACATTCTGCACCAGGAGACCTATCTTTTGGTTTGATATCGTAGGAGTCGCTGATCCAAAGTAGATCTTCTACATATAGCCGCATGCTTTGCTATTTGCCTGTCCAATACGTGCCATATTTTAGGCCCTTTTGAAATGCCATTTTTACATGGCGTCCTAATATGTGCAGAAATGTGCCAGAATGCTGTTTTGGTGTTTAAATAAAGTTTAAAAAAATGATGTGGATGATTTGTTTTGGCACACTGAACGAATAAAAGGCATAAGAAGATAAATCAATAATGGGGGGGTTGTGGCAATAGCGTACGGCTCAAGAGTACTTATGTTTTCCGAGTAAAATGTCAAACAGCCATCTCTGTTCTCGACTAATGGATGTCTAGTTTCCTCAGCTATCTGGTGAAAATGAAGATAAGGAGTTGTGGCGTAACCTTAGAGGGAACCTAGGGAGCAGTGCGATATTCCCCTGAAAAATCACACCCCGTCATGTTGAGACTTGATCTTGCGTAAATCTCCACTCCGGATGTCTGATTTAATTCAGTTGAAAAAATTGTCGTAGCCCATTAAAATGCATCCTGAATTTCAAGTGAGTTTCGCATTTTGAAGTAGGTGTAAATCAAATCAAATATGCTCTGGAAGTTGGAAGAAACCCCCAATTAATTCGGGTATCATTTCTTCAATTTTCTGGGGTTTTGGGAGAACGTGTTGTACCAATTTTATTTTTTACCCTCACCCCCAGAGGTCTACCAACAAATTTACTGAGTTAAACGATATATATGTAGTAGTGCTGGGACATGTACACGTGTAAAAAGTGTAACACATTAACGGAAGGGTCTCACACGTTTGAAAATTACTACATTTAAAGTTCCCATGCTGCTTCTAGAAAATGGTTTCCGACTTTTACGGGAACAGGGGAAATCCCCAGGTTACAAGTTCTTGTACGGTGCGCGGTGTAGTCTGTGTTATAGACCTTGTTTAAGGTAGTACTCTATGGAAAGATAAACGACCGGGTACTATTACTAAAGGGACCAACTTGGTAACAAATATGGCAGGTGACCATAGTGATTTTGTTTTTTGGGGTCTTGGGATATTCAACTTGCTTTAAAATTTTGATTAAAACATAGAGGTAAGGATAGTAAAAAACAATATTTATGGTCAGGATGATGAAATGCAAAAGCGGGTAACCTGATTACGAAAGATTTAAGGCACCTAGAATTGCATTTGTGTGGAAGCGCCAAATTTGGCGCGTATGACTAGTGGACACATTTAAAGAAATGAAAATACTGATCGTGTAAATGGATAGGAAATTAAACGCGTAACTCCCAGCTCTAATATGTAGCCAATCAAAGCACATAGGAGAAAAGCTGAAAGTTTTACAGATTGGTACTGAGCAGTTATATCATGTTGTATCATGGGAATGAGCCAATCAGATAGGGTTAAACCTGTTTCCATTCAAAAACTTTCTTTTGGGGTGGGACAATATCATATAGAATAGCCAAATAGAACCGAATTCTCTGTTAGAACACTGTTGAGTACTGCACATTACACCGGTATTCCAGAGCGTTGATGGTGATTCTACAGATACGAGTGAGTGTTGTGGCTATGTGAACTCTCATATTGCTTCAATATTCACCACTTTTGAAGGCCTTTTTCAAAAAAACTGATTGGAAATCTTCTAAAAATCATAGAGACAGGAGATTACAATGGAGTCATCCAATAATAATCACTACCGGGAATAGATGGATTGTAGCTTCAACCAGTTAAATGTAAGAGGACTGTTGCATTAAATATCAAGAAAATGAGATTAAAGCCCAAGTTCCCACATCATTGTGCCGCTGACATTGGTCCAAAAGCTGATCAGCTATGACGGGGGGGGGGGATGCTTTGCATTGTGCAATGAATGGGAGCTTGACAAAATTGCTATTTGAAATGGTCGAGGTGATATCTTCAGTAGATAGTTGACACAATTAGCCTACCATTGACCTGCATTAAGAGCTGGAATAATTATTGAATAGGGATTGGGATTTTAAAACTTGGTTTAAAAAAAAAAAACACAATCAAGATTATGGTTTAAAGGTCCATGGCAAGATCGCTAGTAGCATCGTCCCCAGAACCCCAGATTTACCGAGAAAGTGGCAATAATTGATAGTCGGAAGAAAGCTACTATTTTTCTAATATACCCGGTGAAATCTGTAGGGTTAAATGATGTTTGGTTTGGAAGTTATAGCGAAAATGTACTCCAGTTTGGTCGACCATATTATTTAACACAGTACTCTTTGGGGCTCACAAAATCACGTGTCTAGCTCTCACATCAAAACAGATTGAAATATCGGCGCGGAACTTTACAGATGGGGTTTTGGGTGATGGCCATTCCTATCAAGATGAAAACTTTATATTACTTAAATTGGACCATCCTCCTTAGTTCTGGTTTGATATGGATGGTAGGATTAGGGCTAGGATTGTATAAATTCTAGTTTAGACTTAGGCCTGGTTTATGAAAGGGAGACTAACTATAGTGCTGGGTTTAAACCAGGGCTAGTCCTCATGAGTGGACTTTTTTCCTTCAAACTATGCTAAAAATGTGCTGTAATGGTGAGAAAACTCCTATAGTGGGCGATCCGGCCCAACTATAGGAATTTTCTTCCACCCGTTCAGTATTTGAAAGAAAAAAGTCCACTCAAGTAGGATAACCCTGGTTTAAACCCAGGACTACAGTTAGGACTCGCTTCAGGAATACCAGCCTGGACAATGGCACAATTGTTACTGGACCTTGACCCTTATTTCAAATGGTAAAAAAGGGTGACAAATTGTAATTATGATTGTATCCAACATACAACAGAATGGCCATGGGCAAATATTATGTAGCTCCTCTGTTGGCTCTTTCAATACTTTCACAAAAATGAAGAGCTGCCAGACCAGCAGTGGATCTAGTATAAAGGTGTGCTGAATTCAATTGGAATGATCATAATCAATGCATGGTTGTCATATGCATTGTATGCAGGATCAGGATTAATCACATGGCCTATGCATTGCCATTCTGTTGCTCTTTCACCCTTCACATAAAATGGAGCTAGTCCAGACAGCAGTGGATTCTAGTATAGATGGGTGAATTCATTTTGATTAGCTATGGTCAGATCATCGATACTTACATGGTAACAACATGAACGTCTACACATTGCACTTGATCACATGGTCATGGAGTCACCAGTTGTTCTTGTCAATTACAGTTCAGTTTTTAGTTTATTTATTCAGCATAAACTATCGAACGTGACAAAAAGTGTATAATACCCAGTATCATTATATAATTAATACTAATGATCAATTGTACCACGTAATAGAGATGAACTGGTGAGGAAGATGATATGCTAGGACAGTAATGGACACCCGATAGGGCTTATGGTTATTGCTGGCCCTGTTATACCTAAAGTCAATTATTCATATTACAAAACATGATCAAGTAAGGGGTGATTATATATATTACATAGGAAAATATACATAACAAAGAACAGAGACAAACAAGAAAACCAACAATATATCTAGCATAAACAACACTGACGGTAATACGGGATACGGGTTTTTGGACAGAAGGACAAGACTTTCAAACATGTCTTGCTGAGGTATGTAGATCAATCTTTGTCCTAATTAGGAAGCAGACGATAGAAGGGGTCTAGATGAAGAAAAGGTAAGGAGATAGAGAGATAGCAATGGGATGAAGAAAAGGTTTAGGAGAGAGCTAAGGACTTGGGGAGAAATAAAAAAGAAATTGTACTGGTTGATGAATGTTGTTTTCAGTTTGGAGCTTATAACGTCTCTCCATTGCTGCCAAGTGAAGGTGTAGACGGGAGTAGTGACCTCCAGATGGTGATGGAGGTATGGAGGGTCAAATATTAAATGTACTCTCTGTGGTCTTCATCAATTACCTATCACTAAAGGGAGGAGCTAGTCCGACAGCATGGATCTAGTATAGATGGCGGTGAGAATTTCAGTTTTGATAGCCATGGTCGATCATGATCAATGCAATGGTTGTCACATGCACTGATGTGGTAGCGCATGCAAGATCACGATGACCTTAAATTGCCCTCTGTTGCTCTTTATCATATTAACCTCACATAAATGAGAGCTAGTCCAGAACAGCAGTGGAATCAGTAGTAGATGTGGCTATTCATTTGAATTATCATGATCAATGCATTATTGTCATATGCATTGATGCAGTACCTACATGCATAATCACATGGCCTATGCTTGCCCTTCTGTTGCTCGTTCCCATACCTTCACATAATGAAGCTAGTCCAGACAGCATGGAATCTAGAGATGGGCTAGAATTTCATTGGATTAGCCATGGCAGATCATGGATCACTACAATTGTATAACACCATGCACTGTATACACATGCATTGATCAACATGGTCACGGAGTCCCCCAGTTTGTTATCTTTCAATACCTTCCCTAATGAGCTCAAATATTATGTCAGCTCCACTGTTTCATCCTTGCAACCTTTTCACAAAAATGAGAGCTATTCCAACAGCAGTGGGAAACAGTCATAGAGGGATGAATTCAATTTGATTAGCTATGGTCACATTATGATCACTGGCATGGTTATCACATATACTGTATGTGGTTCCCATGCATTGATCACATTACCTTCACATAAATGAGAGCAAGCCCAGATAGCTGTGGAATCTAGTTTACTACGTGAATCAAAAAAAATTGTGCAACGGTTGCAGATGACCTTGATAAAGTCACTGAATCACAGATTTGTTGTTGTTTTAATAAAGCAAATCTAACATACTTCCAAATGTTGAAAAAATGAAAGAAAACGATTAAAAAATAAGCCAGATATGACCAATTTGTAAGCACACCCCTTTTCCCTCCATTCCAATGGGATTTACACAGTTAAGCAAGAATATGTCAATGTATGATATACATGATATACGAGGCAGCATTATGAAAGTAATGATGACTCATGCTATTTTGTTGTTTTGATCTATGAATATCCATAATCTCTTTCACTGATCTTCTCCTGATGTGTAAATGAAAAGGGTTTCAACACTACTACTGTAATCCAGGTATAGATACAAGTTATGACAATTAAAGGGATTAAACTCTTTGCAATATCCTAAACAATGGGAAGAGCTTGTTTTTTTGCTCTGCAACAGGTGAATTGGTGTTTGTATTCATCATATCAGTTAGCACATTGTTATAAATAAATTAATTGATTAATCCGTAGTTGAAATAATCAAGAAAATGTAGCATAGTGTTGACAAAGGCATCATGATATTGATATTGTACATTCTCACAAACACAAGTTTAATGTGTGTAAATCCCATAGGAATGGCGAAAAAAGGGGTGTGCTTACAAATTTGGTCATATCTGGCTTATTATTTAATCATTTTCTTTCATTTTCCAACATTTGGAAGTATATTAGATGTGTTTTATAAAGAAACAACAAATCTATGATATAGTAATGGCATTAAGGTCAAGATCATCTTTAATCCTTGCACATTTTTTTTGATTCATGTAGTAGATGGGCTGAATCCATTTGAATGATCATGATCAATGCATGATTGTCACATGCACTGTATGTGGTACCAATGTATTGACCACATGACCTTTGCATTGCCCATCTGGTGCTGTTTCAATACCTTCATGAAAGTGAGAGCTAGTCCAGACAGCAGTGGAAGATAGTATAGAACATTTCATAATGCTGTCGTAAGGTGCTCAAATTAGGAAATTAAGGATTAGAAATTTCATTGTAGGTCAATAACCATTTATCACTTGGGAGAATAACGGATGAACAAAAATGCATTCTCATTTCTAGATTCAAGTCTGGTAAAGAAAAAAAAACATGTCTAAGAATCTGAGGAATCATCAGTGTAGATGGGTGACAGCATTCTCCAAGTTTCCATGCTTTTGTCTCGATTGATTTAGTCGTTATGATTATCAAAACATGTTTTCAATAAAGAAGCATTATCACGAGAGAAAAATCGGAACAATGATGGTGATATAGACACCCTAATAAGCACTAAACATGGCACCCTCAACCTCAGCGCTAGCAGGGGACACAAGCGCGCGGTCTCGCTTCCACTTAGCGCCATGGCTGTCCTAGTGCGGTGCGCACATTATCTCAAATCTGCATCTTTTTTAATGGGCCCATGGCCGTCTGCAGCAACACGGCAACTTGAGAATCACTTCACACTGGCATGGTTTCCAATTTTAGGGCTTTTTTGTTTCAAGTCTGCAAAGGGGGTATGTTTTTGAGATTGCATAGCTTTTTTGTGTTGTAAAGCTTAATTATCTTAGTAAATTTTGATAACTTCAAACGGTTTTTTTGGGTGAATTTTCAAACCTGCAGTTGTATGCACTTTTGAATTACTAGACACCTCAAAGTGATGTATGGCGCCATAACATTGTGAAATATTTAATTTGTGAAAATATCTTTTGTTTTCTCGATTATGTACGATCCTGAGTGAACTCTAAAGGTACTTTGATTGTCTTTTAGTTTGGAGAGAGAAGTGCAATATGCATTTTGAGCTGCATTGATGATTGATTTTGCCAATTTCTACCATTCAAAGATTACGGTGAGGGATGCCTTGCTTATGCCTAATTTCCAACTCAATAAATGGGGGTCAGACATGCGGTCTCTGGGAGTGACAGTACTTTGTGGTTTGTTATGTGTTTTTGGATACACTGTAAAAAACAATATGGCAGGGGAAGCTTTAAGAATTAGGGGATAAGCTTTTAGATTCAGCATGGATCTGGTTCAAATATTTAGAGAGGGATGTAGAGCAGACCATGAGGGGGGGGGGGGTGATTTCTTGGAGCGTTTTCTCATACTGCCCTGCTTCTGCTGAAATAGTAATGCCAGTTCATGGCATACCACTAATCCAGTCCGGCTTGAGAGGGTACCCGGGGGGGCGAAAGCGGGTGAAAGGACCTCTAATAGCAAAAAATGGGCTGATTTTGCATGAACCCCGGCGGCGCATGCTTCGAAAAGCACCCCCAAGATAAGCAACTGCATTTTAAATGGGGGGATTTCACCAATGCAGCTGGCGTTGAGATTCCATGTGGAGCCAGTGCCGTACATAGAATGTTGTCAATCTATCCCCATTTTTGCAGGGTTTTCTGCAACTTGATTTGCTCCTGCATCTAAAATCATAAATCTTTCAATGAACTCATAAATCTTTCATGGTCGTCTGGATTTACTTTGTGTGTAGCAGGCCTCAGGCATCCACAGAGGCACCCTGAGCACTTCAGTTGATATATCCGTTATAAGGAATGGAATATTATATTATGTGCAGTTTGAACTTGCAGCAAGTATTAAAGGCTTCAGTACACAGCCGGATTTTTTGATAGGACACCACTTCCAGAGGCTCCAGACTGGTGCCGATTGGCCAATTTTGGAAAATTATGAGCTCGTTTTTCTTTTCAGGTGGAGTTCTGGCAAGGTCTGGGCCTGTTCTGTGCAGTCGTATGTCTAGTCTTACTCATTATTTGCTAGAAAAAACGCTTCCAGACGGCCTCAGGGCTGGGTTGACCGAGTGGCCTTTTTTCGAAAATCGTGAGTAGTTTTCCTTTTCAGGTGTGTTTTGCCAAGTCTGGGACACTGTCCTGTACAGTCTTCTGCAGTCTTGTGTGGTCGGGAGCACGTTGGGAAATTGAAAAAACCCGCCACGATTTTTTCTTGCAGCATAAAAAATCTGGCGGGTTTTGGAATCGGGACGGTCGGCTTGAACACATGAGCGGTTGGAAGAAGCGGTAGCGATGAGTTGGTGCGCATTCATGAGTGGTTGTGTGGAGTTGGAAAGTGGTCGGCAATGAAGTCTGACTCCAAGCGGGAGAGAAAATGCAAGCAACTGGACAAAGTTGAATCGGAGCTAACAACTCGGGGATACAGAGTTTAAGCCGCCGGACTCTTGCAAGTCTTGACAGCAAACTTGTGCTGTCGGGTTAAAGTCTGCGACTCCTGATGAGAACTGAACAAGTGACATGTTGATCGCTACTGTCGGCGATTGTTTGAGCATCTCTTGTCTTGTAATTTGAAACCAAAGACTGCCAGCCGATTTGGAAAAAATGTGGTATGTGTAGTTGGGAAGAGGTTGGGTCGCGTCGCGACTTGTCTTCGTGTGACGGGACCCTTTCTTGGCTGTAACAACTTCGCAACCAACGATGAGCAGTTGACAGCGACATGTCACAACTTGTGTGCCGTCGTTTCAAGGTCGGCGACTAACCGGGGGGGGATTCTGAACAAGTGGCGTCGCCAATTTTAAACATGGTGGATAGTGTTATTCCATGGATGCTGTTAGCCTACTGCTCGGCGTCTTCGCACCCATTGTCGCGATGATGACGGGGAACTCGCAGGAATAATCATCACTGGTCGGTGATAAAAAATGGTAAATTTTGCAAGTTTGAACCAAGACTGTAGCCGATTTTGGAAGAAAAAGGAAATGAGTCGTGGAGGCGGGAAGTGGTTGGGTCGGGAGGTCTTCTGTGTGACTATACCTTTAAAAGGAGACCAGTTCAAATCTCAGTTAAAAGGATTTCCTTTTTACAGAGGACTTTGGTCAGATGGGGGGAGGTGGGGTGGGGGAAGGTTCCACAACTAGAACACTAGAAACGTGCATATAATATTGCAACTGGTTTTTGGTTAATGGAGCAACCACATCTTTCATTCAGAGTTTACCCTGGTTTGATTTATGAATGGCTTGGAGCTTAGTAGGGGCCTTCCCCAGCTCCCCTCGGAGACATAAAACCCCACAGTAAATTGGACTAATAAAGAAGAATCCTTTTCATGCCAATTTATATTTTACAAAGCATTTAAAGTAATGTTATAATAACATTTTATTATGTCTTCATTACATTCTCAATACTGTACTAGGGCAGGTTGAAGCTCAGATTAATGGCTAATATGTGCACTTTTGAAGTTGAGTGATACATATAAATGACATAAAGCTATATTCATAAAACACACTAGGCCTATTTGCTGGTGAATGATGGATGTTGTTCTATCATAATAAAAAAATAAGATGCAATATTTCCAGCAACAGTTAGAGCGATAAAAGCAAAAGGAGTGGTTGGTGGAGTTGGTTTTTGAGGGGCACGGAAATTACGATTTTTTGTACAATACCACTGTCATTATTCATTTGTTGATTGGTTCATTTGAAGAATTTTGTAATACAATAAATCCAAATTTTAAGTGATGGAAATGTTCGCATCATAAAATTTAATTTGATCAGGGGTCTTGAAAAATAATTAAGCAGTCTTGTTGATTCAGGCCACGAGTTGCACTATTTTTTAGTAAACATGAATTAATGTGCATGACTGGTGTGTTTGGTTAACAGGGTTTGTTTTTTTTTTTTGTACAATTGGGTTCTCGGTGAGCGAAATGATGCTAATGAATTGCTAAATCTCCCTCTGCCTTTTTCTGTGGTTGTAATCTGTATGTTGTATTTTTTTTTGTTATTGTGTGTTGGTGTTTTTAAAAAAACAAAAAAACCGAAAATTAAAAAAAAAAAAAAGATAAAAGCGAATGAGAGGTATAATAGAAGCATAAAGCATATGATGTGTGGTTGGTGTATTTGGTTTGGGGGGGAAAAGGATGCTAATCTCTGACCTGCAAATTTAACCACAGTTTCCTTTTTGAGGACTTCTGTCAGTAAACGTGTGCAGGATC
Source organism: Ophioderma brevispina (assembly GCA_023653785.1). NCBI lineage: Eukaryota > Metazoa > Echinodermata > Ophiuroidea > Amphilepidida > Ophiodermatidae > Ophioderma > Ophioderma brevispina. The sequence continues at coordinate 31,103 of JAMKCH010011718.1, forward strand.
TTTTGAGTCGGGGGCACAAGAATAATTTTCCCCAGAATGGATGGTAAATAAACATTTAAAGCAGGTACTGACCTATAAATGTAGGCATAATAAGCCAAAAAAAAAAACACAAGTTTGTCTCAGAAGAAATGTGAAAATCGCAATGCGAAAGGCGTTTTGTTTTTAGAAAAACGCTAACTGCGAAATCGGTTTTTTCTTTTCTTTTTTTAATGCATTTTTGGCCCACTTTTGAATTTTGTACAAAAAAAATTTAAAGTGAGTTAAAACCTAAAAAAAAATTATGCGGTCAAAAACCCATTTAAACAAATGCGGCGATTTCTGAGACCAAACTTGGTTTTGTTCTGGCCTAATAACCACTGATTTTTCATGTATTATTTATATGTCTTCCTGACTGGCAAACAAAACTGGGGCACCTGTAGTGGGGGACGGTATTAGTGAACTGGTCTTATGTGAGGGCAAATCTGGATTAACATGTGAATTTTGGTACAAAACTAACTTTATGCATTGATAATCAAAGAAATTGATGTAGCACTTGCCAAACCCCGTTAATGGCCTCCGATTGGATTTCAAGGTCACACAGAGGTTAAAAGTTTTTTAAAATGTTCCGATGTGTTGGAAAAGCACACCATGATGTTGGTCTGGTTACAAGGATTCAAAAGGTATAGTTTATACTACCTATTACTTATAGTTTTGGAATTATGGGGTGAAAAACTGTAAAAAATGGGAAAAAGTCCATTTTGGTTTGTACAGGGGTCCAAAATTAAAAGTTGCTCCAATATTTGTAAAACATGGTTGCAAGTTGTTAGTTTAGCATCCATAGAATTAATATAAAGAATAGTTTTGACTGTATTACGTGTTTGGTTATTAACCAAAAATGGCGACTATAAAGTTCAAAAACCAGCTTAGCAGCTATTGCGATTCTATTGACCTGTGACCTATTTTGTGTATAACAAAATATTCTTATTTCAATCTTTTAGCTCGGGAAAACCAATTTGCACACATATAACCTGAATCAATGCGAATTTTAACTTTTGACCATGTTACACGCTAAATTTGACGTTTCCCATTTTACAGTTTTTACCCCAGAACTCCGGATAACTATAAGCCCTAGAGGTGAAACTATACCTTTTTGGAATCTTGGAACCAGACAAACACCATGTGTGCTTTTCAAACACACATCGAACATTTTAAAGTTTTGACCCTGTATAAACCTTGAAATTCAAACTGGGGTCCATTAAGGGGGGGGCAAGGGCTTCCATCAATTTATGGATTATCAATGCCTAAAGTACTTTGTGTGCAAAAAAATCACAATTTTATCCGGAAAGCGCCAGAGCACTTTTCACTACAGCCCCTCTACTTGCTCCCCCTCCCCCTCACCTTTTGCACACATCACTGCTTCCATCTAATCTAAATAGGGGTGAATTCATGAGTATTTTGGGTATGAACGGTCTAGTTGTTTTGCCCGAGGCTTTGCCCGTAATTAAAATTACATCATTAAATATCAAATCAGTCTGAAATATGCATGCCATTTTTACCATTCGGCCATTCGTCACGCAGCATGCTAAACGTTATTTTACATGGGTGACGTGATGCGTTTGACCAATAGCGTACGCAGAATCATACGAGGATAATGAATATACAAAATAGATACTCCTACTATGAAATTTGGAACCAATAACAATACTTGAGAAATATAGATATAGTAATGACGATAATTCATGATTTCTGACATATTCTGTATAGAGCAGAAATTAGAATTGTAGTTTGAATAAGTTTAGACAAATTTGCCAGTAGACACGGCTGAGTAATTTCTAAATTTTGAAAAAAAGAGTGTCCTGACTTGCTAAGTAAGAAATCAATGATTTATTCACAATACTAGCTATTTCCACAGTTAATTATAAAAAAAAAAATCTAGAATCTTGTAAGTAAGTAAGTACGTAATGCATTAAGTCATCACGACACGTTCAATTTTTTTAATTGACAGAGATATAATGAGAGGCCCAGGGGGAGGGGAAAAATTTTTGAAAGCAAATTTTTTAGTAATCCACATTGCCGGTTCTTATTACCTGTGTAGGAAGCGATTTCAATTCTAGGTGTCAATAGTATAATCCAAATCATTTGTCTTGTCTGCAAAAAGAATCCATTCAAATCTCTCCATGCATATTTGCTATTCCACTCAGGTGTGAAAAAAAATGAGTTAAAGAAAAAAAAATTGGGGTGCGTCTTTCTGGAAATGTCCTTGTTCTCGTAAGTGAGGGTATTATTTACGCCCAGGGGGGAATGGAGGATTGAGGGGGGAACCCAAACAAAAATTTTTGTAAGAAAGAGGGGGGAACGTGAATTTTCATCAACGAGAGAAAGGGGAACAGAACTTTGAAATGGAAAATCAGCATGATCAAGGGGGGAGTGCGAAATTTTTGAACGAAAGCGGGGGACGCGAAAATTTTTGCCGGAAAAAAATTGAATGAAACCTCCATTCCCCCCTGGCATAAATAATGACCGCTCCCTAATTACATTGGCAGACTAGAAACTCTGAAAGTGAAAAAAAAAAATCTTAAGCACACTATGATTTTGATTTCAAAGAATTGGTTTTTAACTTGTTAGAATTTTTTTAATTTTTGCTACTTTGGATGAAATTCTATCAGTGAGGAATAAAAAAATGAGGAACGAGGGGAAAAAACTCCTAAAATGTAAATTGTAATAAAAGGCAATGGTTGTGGTTTTCGGGATGACACTTTTGTGAGGCCTAATTTGGTATGAATTATAAGATTTGATTTTGATTTGACTACAGCATTAAAGGGGAAGAGAACGATAATTGATTTTCTATACCATCACGATGAGCTAGTTAGAAATTCACATTCCATTGTGGCACACTTCAGTATTTATGGTTTCATTCACCAATGGATTTAGAATACCAGACCCTGGGTTTTCGAGCGCCTAGGATGTGGCGATTACCCAGCACTACACACAAGCGTCAGGTCATGTCAATGTATTTACCAGTGCAACACCATGAAAATGTGTCCCGGTGGTTGATGAGCATATTTAACTCATAGTGCATGTCTGTTTTCCGACCAACGGCCACTGTCCCAGTTCCTGTAAGAGGAAGCTGTATTGTAGAGGACATGTGTTTTGTGGTCAGCCCATCCACATAGTCCATTGCAATCTTGTCTGCAATATTCTAGCCTGTCAAATTATGTCTAATTGGACAACAGATACCGACTTGCCACAGCGACATGACGCAATTATAACTATAAGCGGTAAAAAAGAGCAAACTTGCTTAAAGTTTGCTAAATAGCGTCTAATTGGACAACAGATTACGACTCGGCACAGCTACTTGATCTATTATATATTATAACATCATGATATTCATGAAACATAATCATGCTATTTCAATAAAAACAAATACTACAAAGTTTATATCGGGAAATAGGGCACAATAATTTCCTTGGCCTCGGGTGAGGGGTGATAGGCCCGTAGCAGTACCTCGGGAAAATAGTGTGTGCCCTATTTGTAGTATTGGTTTACTATAAGTGGTAAAAAAGAGCCAAACGTGCTTAAGTTTTGCTAAATAACGTCTAATTGGACAACAGATACCGACTCATTAACCATAGCAACCTTGATCATATTATAATATAGCAATGATAAGATCGATGTGTGGTGTGAGTGACTGGTGATAGAATGAACCTGAGAACTTAATGCAGATGTTGGTTTGGAAGAGGCAATGGACGGGGTTGCACAAAGGCGATAGTGTACGTTGAATAGGGCATATGGGTTGAGGAAGGATGAGAGTATGCCTTAAGAAGTGCCTATGAGTTTGAGGTGGGAGGTTGGTTTGAGGAGTAGAGGACGTTTCAAAGAAGACATGGAAGAAGCAAGTGGGAGAAGGAGAGAGGAGGGTGGGTGAGGATGGAGGATGCATTGAATCGGGTAATGAAAGTGGAAGGAAGGAGTAAGGGCAATTGCTGCGAGGTGAGGTGAATTCGGCCACCCCGTTTTACGGGGAAAAACCCGGATTTAAAACTTGTTTTAATACTACTGACTATCTATTACTACTAACTATGACGGTAAGAAAAAAACCAACTTATTAATGTATTACTGAATAGCATTATGGACAAGACCAACTCTTTTAATAGCCACAGTTGTTTAGTATATGACAGAGGTATGTCTCCAAAGGCATGTCTCCATAAACATGTAAAATATTTATGGATTTTTAATGAGCAAAAAAAAAAATCAAAACAAAAAGTGCAATCCAAGTAAAGGTTGTACTATAGTAGGCCATATTCTCAACTCTCAGGTCATAGTTCATTATGTTATGCAACATATTACATCTTATGTATTCTGGGTATTATAAATTATACCCAAGGTCGTTTCTGTGGTATACTGGCAAAGGTCATACAAACTTATCTTTAGTATTTTTAGCACATTCAACTTTTGGACCAGACTGTGTTCGTTCGTTGTACAAGTCATTGGTAATGGCTTGGATGTTAGGATTAGTTGAACTGTGTAAGCTGATCCGGGGTCAAGTGTATCCATGATACGGATGCTCTTAACATGGCCTGTTTTGAGGTTAGGGCGGATTAGGATTTCGCCCTACTCTTATTCGACACTGACTGCGATGTACATGTACAGTTGTGACTCTCTGTACACGGGACAGACGGCTTAACGTCCCCTCCGAAGGACCGGGTGCTATCATGGCCCACTTGCCCAATTCCAAGTGAACCATGGAGGAGAGCGGTACTCTGCATCTAATCAATAGCTGGTATACAGATCAAATCCAGAATTTAGTCCCCAAATAAATCCCCAAGTGTCCCCACCTGGATTTGACCAGCATCCTAACCACTAGGCAAGCATCCTAACCACTAGGCCACGCTCTCGCTCTGACCAAACTTCAAGACTGGCAAAAAAAGGTAAATTTTTGTGACATTGGGAGAAATATGGGTACTGCAGTTAAAGAAATTGCCTTTTTTCAGGAGAACAAGCTGTAAGCTGTGACAAGATACACTAACACAGGGGTGTCCAACCTGCAGCCCACGGGCCATTTCCCCAGAAAAAATAAATATCTTGAATAATATAATTTTTGAAAGAAATGTTAAGAAATATCTCACACATGTAGAACCAAAGAACCGTACTCACATAACACCTACAACACACACACACACTCTTTGGGTACTTGTGTTTTCAAAAATGGGTCTCATTTTCAGCCTTCTGGTATATGAATGACCCCTTTTTATGCCAATTTTGGTGTAGAAATGGGTTAATTTTTCAATTTTTTTTATTTTTTTAGGAAAAATTAGTCCAAATTCTTCATTCTGAAACCAAAATTTGTGTCAAATTTGCTGGCCCAAAATCTCATCTGTAATATAGCTATGGGTCCCTTTTTTGGCAAAATTGGTATAGATCCTAATTCCAGACTCCCAAAGGCAAGTCCTTACCAAACTTGAGCCCCCCCCCCCTTTTTTTTTTTTTTTTTTTTTTTTTTTTTTTTTTTTTTTTTTTTTTTTTTTTTTTTTTTTTTTTTTTTTTTTTTTTTTTTTTTTTTTTTTTTTTTTTTTTTTTTTTTTTTTTTTTTTTTTTTTTTTTTTTTTTTTTTTTTTTTTTTTTTTTTTTTTTTTTTTGTGTGCATGAGTGTATGTTCAGACAACATCGCATGAGAGGCATGTTTTCCATTATAATTCCATAAATAATTTGACTAACCACTGATGACTACATGCTTAGGTCTATGTATTTGGTTACCAGGTAACCGTTCACGTACGATACGATATGAGGTATGTTAATTGGACACATTTTGTTGGAGTGCTTTCATATATTGGCCTGAATGTGTGATGATGTGGTAATTGTTTTCAGGCAGTCTGAGTTTAACCTCATGAGTTCTGTATGTTGATTGGTCACAATAGAACTTAACTGGTAATTTTAACCAATTAGCAATTGTGTTAGGATTGAATAGAGCTAGAGCTGGAATATTTGGAAGCTGCATTCCAATTGGTTATTGAAATGAATATATGATGTAATTAGCCAATCAGAAATGCTGTATGAAAGCAGGTAAATCCTGTTACAGATAACCCATCATAAACAATCTTGAAATTTGCATAAATCAGCATACATAATTATAATATTCATATTCTTTGTTATACTAACATTGGCAGAAATAGAAGGTGCAAAAGAGAGATTTTGAGGCATCGAAATATTGTGTCATATTGTGTCATAATAGTCATAATAGATACTCAATAGATGTCTTATACCTTGTATCTGTCTACAGAAATGTCTTAAAAGAGAGAAAAAAGGTGATTTTGATTTGCTTATATTTCAATGTAAAACACAGGCCGAATTTCGTATTTGCTCTTATACAAAATTAGAAATTTCACAATTTTTATACCAAAGAAACATTTCTCAGCTATCCTTTCAGATGGGAATATTTTTGATGGAAAGCTTTACATCAGGCCAAAAATCGGTACTTTTGATTTTTTAAGGGACACCTGATACATGAATTCTCTCGTTGCACCTTTAAGGCCAAGGGAGTGAAAGTTTTAGATTTGTGCCCACTACCTTCGTGCTCCATACTAAAAATTTCATTAATTTTCAAAGAATTTTCATTATTTTTATAAAAAATGTTCTTCTCATCACGATGATGATGATGATGATGACGACGACGACGACATGTTACGTTTCAAATGTGAATGCCTTCCATTTTTATTACCTTTAAAGGCACTCTCAGTGATTTTCAAGGTCAGAAAATCAAACCAAAAAATACCCAAAAAGATTTTTGTATGGGTATCCTAATATACCCTACAAGTGATAATACGACTAAAAGCAATCTAATGGTGGATTCATACTTTATCGGCCAACGTCGGCCGACGCTTGCCTTTCAAAACATGATTTGCATGCTGGATGATAAACATACACATTGCGTAAAAAGCATGTTCGAAAGGCTAGCGTCTGCAGACATCTGCCGATTAAGTATAAACCCCCCTTAATGAGGACAAAATTTTAGTCATTAAGTGTCTGTACGGACATATACTCTAACGCGTAGTTCAATGGAGATTCATATCTTTGAACACTGCTCTTCCTTTTCTATCAATTTTTAGGTGAAAAAAACTTATGAGAATTCTATAGACTAATCCTTCACCTTTAAAGCTATTCCTGCAAATTTCAAAGATTTGACTCTTCGGGTGTATCACTGATAGTGTCTTTG